>ML329805.1:0-43130 GCA_005239505.1 Nicotiana paniculata
CAAGATAAATCCATAAATGTCAAAAATTATTTACATACCCCATAAGCTAAAAATACCTCTTTTGGATGAAAAATCCAAAAACCTAGAGAATAATCGAATATCGCCTCAAATAGGCATATTTAATCGTCATGGTCGTAGTCATATAATCTACACTCAGGTGTGGCAACTCATGTCCCCGACTCTAACTCAAAACATTAATTAAATAAGCATGTTGTAAATCGCGGGTACATTTCATGTGGCGTGGTTTGCAACGTGTCCAAAAATAACAAGTGCACGTCAATCGTGNGGCCGCAGACGAATCAAAACAGAGTCAAAATTTCCTCGGTTTGGGATTTGAATAAAATAAATGGTGTCCCGGAACACCGTAAAAAATCTGGGTGGCGACTCTGAAACTAATAAATAAATCCCAAATCCGCATAATGTCACTTAAATTGGAAAAACTCCCATATCCAACCCCGTATCGGAAAAAGGAGGTGTGACAAAGACTATGACAAAGGAATCAATATACGGCCTGAACACCCTATTCATCAAGTCCATGAATGCTGCTGGGGCATTAGTCAAGCCAAAGGACATCACCAGGAACTCATAATGGCCATATCTCGTATGGAAAGCAGTCTTCGGAACATCTGAAGACCGAATCCTCAACTGATGATACCCCGATCTCAAATCAATCTTAGAAAACACACGAGCACCCTGCAACTGGTCAAACAAATCATCGATGCGCGACAAAGGATACTTGTTCTTAACGATAACCTTGTTCAACTGGCGGTAATCAATACACATCCGCATGGACCCATCATTTTTCTTCCCGAACAGAACTAGAGCACCCCACGGTGATACACTCGGTCTGATGAACCCCTTAGATAACAACTCCTCAAGCTGCTTCTTCAAATCCTTCAACTCCTTCGGAGCCATAAGGTACGGAGGAATAGGTATCGGCTGGGTGCCTGGAGCTAAATCAATGCAAAAATAAATATCATGATCCGGAGGCATGCCTGGAAGTTCTGAAGGAAATACATCAGCAAACTCTCGAACCACTGGCGTGGAATCAATCGTTAGAGACTCGGCGGTGGTGTCCCGCACATAATCAAGATAGGTCAGACAACCCTTCTCGACCATATGTCGAGCCTTCAGGAATGAAACAACCCGGCTGGCTGCACTAACTGAGGAACCCCTCCACTCCAGCTTAGGCGACTCGGGCATGGCTAAAGTAACTGTCTTGGCATGGCAATCTAGCACGACATGATAAGGAGATAGCCAATCCATTCCTAAAATAATCTCGAAATCAACCATGTCGATCAATAAGAGATCCGCTCGACTCTCGAACACACAAAATGAAATCACACAGACCGACAAATCCGGTCTACAACCACAAATTCGCCCACGGGAGTGGACACATAAATAGGAGAACCCAAGGACTCACGAGGGACATCGAGAACATGAGCAAATAAGACCGAAACATAGGAATAAGTGGATCCTAGTTCAAATAACACCGATGCCTCTCTACCACATACTGTAATAATATTTGTGATCACGGCGTCTGAGGCCACTACATCTGATCTGGCCGGAAATGCATAGAATCTAGCTGGAGTACCGGAAGGCTGAGCTCCACCAGAGTGAACAAGAGCTGCCTGACCTCCCCCTGACTGGGCTGACCACTGCTATACTGACCCCTGCCCCTAGCTGGGGCACCTATGAAATCTCCAAAGAATATAGCCTCTTGTCCTGCTACCCCTGCTCCCTGCTCCTCGACCGATACCCCTCGATCCTGCGAGCAATCTCTACCACAAGATGATAAGGAGTACCCATCTCCAACTCTCAGGCCATGGTGGCCCTAATACCTGGATGCAACCCAGCCACAAATCTCTGCACCCTCTCTACTTCAGTAGGTAGTATCATGAGTGCATGGCGATACAACTCTGAAAATCTGGCCTCATAATCTGTCACAGACATCTGTCCCTGCTCTAGCCGCTAAAAATAATACCGCAGCTCTTCCGTCTCAGAGGGTGGGATATATCTATCCAGAAACATCTGCGTGAACTGCTCCCAAGTGACACGAGGAGAACCTGCTGGCCTGCTGAGAATATAGGACTGTCACCACCTACGAGCTTTGCCCTCCAAATGAAAGGTAGTGAAATCTACTCCGTGGGACTCTAGTATCCTCATGTTGTGCGGTCTGTCCCTGCACGTATCCACAAAGTCATGGGCATCCTCGCCTCGCTCACCCCCAAAGACTGGAGGGTGCAATCGAGTCCATCTATCCAATAACTTTTGCGGATCACCGTCCGCTGCTGGTTTAGGCTCAGGTGCTGCTGCAACCGGCTGGAACCCTCCAACGAGCAGTGTACCCGGGGTATGATGTAATGCTGCTGTCTGGCCTGCAGCCTGGGCAGTAGGGGTCTGGACTCCCCCTCCCGCCTGAGAAGTGGTAGGATCTGCTGGAAATAAACCAGCCTGGGACATCGCGTCCATAAATCTCATCATATGGCCCATGACTGCCTGGAAGCCTGGCGCCGTCATGAAGTCTACTGGTGCAGGATTTGCTGGAAGTACCTCGTCCTTCTCCTCTATAATAGGGTCCTCTGGGACGCCCTCATCCCCTACCGGGGGCCGGTGCCCTCCCCCGGCCTCTGCCGCGGCATGGGACAGCGGGGGTAGCGGCCCTTCCTGAGCCTGGAACATCAGATGCACGCGTCCTCACCATCTGTGAGAGAATAGAAGAATGAATTTAGTAAATCATCTATTGCACGATAGAATAAGAAGAAAGAGAAGTTTCCTAACACCCTATAGCCTCCTGAAGATAAGTACAGACGTCTCCGTACCGATCCGCAAGACTCTACTGCGTTTGCCCGTGACTCGTGAGACTTACCTGAACCTAGTGCTCTGATACCATGTTGTCACGACCCAAAATACTATCTTAGGTCGTGATGGAGCCAAACAACGGGGTCAGGCAAGCCAACTCTCAATTTTCTAAAGGTTCTTTCTTATTAGATTGAACACTTTAACGTATACTCAATTTTTAAAACTTAAAACATGAATCGACAAGGACAATTAGCTAGTTTTTAATCAAAATCAGTCATGAAGAGGCCTGAGCCAATATATATACAAACCCGAAATCCATAACAACTATCACGTATGTGCCAGGAACTAGTGTCACAAGTCCTACGGGCATACTAACAGAATATACAAAAGATATAATATAGAGTCCCACTGTCTGAAGGAAATAGACGGGAAATAAGAAAAATAAAACCCCATGGTGCTGTCGGAGATCGCACGGAGGAAAAGCAGCTCACCGTGAAGTCAGGTCCGTATAATATCAAGTCAAGCTCCGGTCCAACACCCAGATACACCAGCCTCAGAACCTGTACAATTAAGTACAGAAGTGTAGGATAAGCACATAAATATATATGTACCCAGTGAGTATCCCGCCTAACCTCGAAAAGGTAGTGACGAGGGGTCGACATGACACTCAATAAGGTCCACCAATTTAATTTAACAGAATATAATAGAAACGGTAGGCATGTAAAGGCAGTAAAGAAACACACACACACACACACATATATATATATATATATATATATATATATATATATATATATATATATATATATATATATATATATATATATATAAGGTACTGAAATCAAAGGAAGTATTGGGAATGAATAAAACAATTGCTACTTCACCTTCCCCCAAATATATGTCAAATCAATATCAATGAATTTAGTCAATCAAATAAATCATGTGCATATAGGGTAAGGACAATCGGCCGGAGTCATAAGATAGTCATGTCCATGCACTGCCGAGGGCGAACAGCCCGAACCATAGGTGTACCTCTCCACAAAGTACTCACATCTATGCACTGTCGAGGATCGAACGGCCCGTACCAAAAGTGCATCTCTCAATCCTCTCTATGCACTGCTGAGGATCGAATGGCCCGTACCAAAAGTGCATCTCTCAATCCTCCGTGGCGTACGGCCTGTTCCCATAAGAGTGGGGGAAATCACACTCCTCTCGCGGAATGTAAATTGCGAAGCGTTCACATGCACACATATTATTCCTTTTTAAAATACTTCTCGGTAGAAAATTCCTTACAAATTTTCTCAAATTTCATGATCTCAAGGGAAATAAGCCGCATGTAACATTTAATTTATTAAACATATAGTTCATATCAAGTAAAACACAAGGCATGATGTGGGCCTAACTACCCAGACATAACAGTAATAGCCGATACGTACAGACTCTCGTCACTTTGTACGTATGTAGCCCCCACAATTATCACATGTAGCATTTAAATCACATAGAGGACAGTTCCCCCTTACAAGGTTAGAAAGGAGACTCACCTCGTGTCGCACCTACTCCCCGGGTCAAGAATGCGCCCGAAGCTCCAAAGTCGACACCCACGGACTCGAAACTAGCCAAATGTTATACAAATATAACAATTCATATTCTAAGCATGGAATTCTCCTATTATTTAGTCAAATTCATCATTCTTGAAGAAATCCCAAAATCCAACCCCGGGCTCGTATGCTCGAATTCCAAAAAATCTCGAAGGAAGCACTCACCCATAGCCTAAGGATCATTAATACATGATTTTTACCTGATTTCATAGCTAATTGACGGGAAATTTTCTAAATACTTGAAGGCCCTAGGTTACTACCCAAATTCCTAAATTTTCACTAATTAAGTAGTTAAATTCCACTAAGAATGCATGCATTAACCACTTTAATATAGAATTTACTTACCTGACAGTGTTTCCGCACCTGCAGCTCGAGGACCGCACCTGCGAGAAAAGGCTCGCACCTACGGAAATGGACGAAGAGGCCTGAGCTCGCACCTGTGAAGAGGAGACCGCACCTGCGCCTCCGCTCCTGCGGAACATTGTCTGCACCTGTAAGAAATGGGCTGCCCGTTGGGGGTCGCACCTACAAGGCTGGGACCGCAGGAGCGGTCACGCACCTGCGACTGGGCAACAACACCTGCGGTCAACACCAGAACAGGTGCACCAGCAGCTATTTCAGCTGGTGTTTGGCCTCGTGTGGTGTTCGGGAGGTACCTGGGCCCACCCGAACCCCCGTCCAAATATACCAACAAGTCCCAAATCATAATAGGGACTCGCTCGAGCCTTAGGAACACCCAAAACAATGCTAAAACTCAAAATCACACCTCAAAACCCCTAGAATCTAACTTAGGAACTTTATGTTTTCTTGACTTCGCTAACAACGCGCTGAACCGACCTATACTACTCGTAATGACACTAAATTTTGCAGGCAAGTCATAAATGACATAACGGAACCGTTCTTGATCTCGAAATTCTTGTTCGGACCTCGATAACTCAAAAACACGTCCCAAACCACAAATAGGAACTTAAGGAACTCTTATTTCAATATTGGGCGCTGAAACGTTCCCGGGTCATCCAAAATCCATTCCGAACATACGCCCAAGTCTGAAATCATCATCCGAAGCTACCAGAACCGTCACAACTTGATTCCGAGGTCGTTTGCTAAAAATGTTTACCGAAGTCAAACTTGGCCTTAAAGGCTAACCTTAAGGAACCAAGTGTTCCTATAGCACTCTAAACACTTCCGAATCCCGGACCACCCGCCTCCGTAAGTCATAAATCACAATAAGCCGCTATGGGAAGTTTCATTTTGGGGAACGGGGTCCGATAACGCAAAACGACCGGTCGGGTCGTCACAAAAAACCTAGCCAGAAAAACTCGATTGGGACGAAAACAGGCCCAAGGGAAAAAGAGTGCAACACATACTTTCAGTATTGATAGGATCCATTAGCAGTGATTCCTTTTGAGGTGAGTCTCGTATTAGTTACTGGTAAATGTGATTCCATCTTGATTTTTCAACTCGTACGATCTTTTACCGGTGACAACTAAAACACTAAAGGGACCTTCCCTTGTTGGACACAACTTCCCAGCATTGATTTCCTGAGTGCTAAAGTCACCTTTCTAAAAATCAAGTCTCCTACTTTAAAGTATCGAAGATTGACTGTCCGATTATAATACCTTTCTATCCTTTTCTTTTTACCCACCATCCTCAAGTATGCCAAGTCCCTGTGTTCATCAAGCAAATTTATCTTCACCAACAATGCCAATTGTTTTTTTCTTTTGCTCGGGAAAACCGTAAAGTTGGCTCCCCTACTTCTACCTGTATCAGAGCTTTTCATGCCATATAAGAGAGAGAAAGGTGTGTCTCCCGTGCTCGATTTTTCCATCGTCCGGTACGCCCATAGCACACCCGGTAAATCTTCGGGTCATTTTCCTTTAGCAACTTCAAACCTCTTTTTGTGGTCTTGGATAATCGTCTTACTGATTGACTCCCCATGTCCATTAGCAATTGGAAGATATGGTGATGATGTAATTCTCTTTATTTTCAGATCTTCCAGAAATTTTTTGACTTTTGAGCCTATGAATTGTGGTCCATTGTCGTAGGCAATCTCCTTCAGTATCCCGAATCGGCAAGATTATGCGTTCCCATAGAAAGTCGAACACTTCCCGTTCACTAATCTTTTGGTAAGGACCTGCTTCACCTATTTATTAAAGTAATCAGTTAAAATTATAAGGAGTCTAACCTTTTCGGGACCCGATAGAAATGGACCAACTATATCATTCCCCCATTTCATGAATGGCCACGAGGACAATATAGATTTAAGAGTTTCGCTAGTTAGTGTATCAAGAGTGCATAAAACTGACATTTGTCGCATTTTTTAATGAACGTCTTTTTGTCTTGTTCCATCAGGGGCCAATAGTATCCTGCCATAATAAGCTTTAGCACCAATGAATCTACACCTGGATGGTTCCCACAAATTCCTTCATAGACTTCTCTCATCATGTAGTCCCCCTCCGAGGCTCCCAAACATCGAGCCAATGGACCATAGTACGATCTTCTGTATAATTGCATATCCATGAGGTAGTAACAAACCGCTTTGGTGTGTAATTACCTGGACGAGTTCGGGTCTACAGGCGATTTTCCATGCCGAAGATATTCGACCAACTCGTTCCTCTATTCCCAAACAAAGTTGGTTGTATTGACTACACAATTACCATCCACATCCAATACTGAATGTAGAAGTTGAACGATAGTAATAGAGTCAGACCTTTCATCTCCATAGACGACCCTAAATTAGCCAATGTATCCACTTCCGTGTTCTCTTCTCTACGAATGTGTATGATCGACCATTCCTATCGTGTAAGAAATTAATGAACGTTGTTCATATATTATAGCATGCGTTCCTCTTTTGCATCACAAATCTCGTATACTTAGTTTACTACCAACTGAGAATCACATTTGATCTCAATGACCTCAGAGACAAGTCTCGGGCCAGTTCAAGTCTTCCAACCAAAGCCTCATACTCAACTTCAATCTTAGTAAAAAAGTCTCAATTTCCTGCCTTTGGGTTTCCCGAGGACGTGAATAAAACAACCTGAGCTCGAACCCTTTTACATTGGAAGCATCATCCATAAACAAGGTCCAAACTCTTGATGTCGTTTCTGACCCCAGTATCGCCTCTTTAGCAGCTATGGCATTAACCCGAGACTGAAATCGACCACAAAGTCGGCCAAAACATATGACTTGATCGCAGTCCTATGCTTGTATTCAATGTCAAATTCACAAATTTTGATTGCCCATTTTTCCAAATGGCCTAACAACTCAGGCTTGTGAAGAATGTTCCTCAAGGGAGAAGGTTGTCACAACGGCTATCGAGTGGCATTGAAAAAAAAGATTAATCATTCGAGAGGCGACTATGAGAGCTAAGGATAGTTTTTGGAGGTATGGATAATGAGTCTCCACTCCTGAATATTTTACAAACATAATAGACAGGAAATTTCGTAGCTTCTCCTTCGGACTATAGTGGCACTTTGATTCTTCTTCCCACGATTTTGATAGTAACATGGGGATGGATAGGTACCCTTTTAGATCTTTTAGTGCATGTTGGTATTCAGAAGTCCACTCGAAAGTGTTCTTCTCTTTCAGAAGTGAGAAAAAATGATGACATTTTTCCGAGGATCTTGAGATGAACTTGCTTAAAGCAGCCAGCAATCTGGTTAACCTCTGTACCTTATTTACGCTCGTTAACTGGTCCGGGATGTCTTTAATGGATTTGATTTTATTATATTTTTCTCGAACCCTCTTTGCAAGACCAAGAACCCAAAGAATTTTGTGGTGCCAACCTCGAACACATATTTTTCGGGTTGAGTTTCATGTTATGCTTCCTCAAGATGTTGAAGGTTTATTGGAGGTGTTTCAAATGATCACCAGCAATCAAAGACTTGACTAGCATGTCATCAACATATACTTCCATTGTTTTGCCTATTTGCTTCACGAACTTGTTGTTCATGAGCCTCTGATAAGTGGCTCTAGCGTTTTAACCCCAAATGGAATCACATTATAACAATATGTTACAAATTTTGTTATGAACGAAGTTTTTTCTTGATCCTGTGGGTTCTTCTTGATTTGATTGATCAATGTTTGGTAATGGGAACGAGTCTTTAGGGCACGCCTTATTTAAGACCTTATAATATACACACGCCCCAAACTTGTTATTCTTCTTTGGAACTACAACCACATTAGCTAACCATTATGTATATTTTACTTCTCGGATTGAACCGATGTCGAGTAGTCGAGTCACCTCTTTTTTAACAAACCTGCTTCTGACCTTGGCTATCAGATGTTTCTTTTGCCTCACCAGAGGGAAATTTGGATTCAGGCTTAGATTGGGCATGACCACCTATAAAGGGATACCTGTCATATCTGAGTGAGACCATGCAAGACAATCGATGATAGCTTTATGGAAATAAATAAATCATGACATGCCTTTGGGATTGAGTCATGCTCCCAAGTGAAACTTCCTTTTCGAGAATTCTTCCAATAAAGCTACTTGCTCGAGTTCTTCTGCAGTGGACTTGGTTGCATCTGTCTTCTCCAGTACCTGAAAGTATCTCAGCATCTGGTGGGATTCCGATGACTCGTCGCCTTTATAATCTTCATTTTTCAAGGGGGAAAGAGTCATATCATGTAATTTCTATTTGATAGGCTCATTCCCTTTGTTGCTGTAAATCGACATTGTGTTCATCTCTCTTGCTGCCGGTTGATCGCTTTTATCTGCTTGATTCCTTCCAGGGTCGGGCATTTCAACAGTTGATGATATGTTGAGGGCACAATTTTCATCTCATGTATCCACGGCCTTCCGAGGATTATGTTGTAACCCATGTCAACATTTGCTACTTTGAATAAAGTGGTCTTGGTTATCCCTTCAGCATTCGTGGGTAACAAGATCTCTCCTAGAGTTGTCACACTTGTAAAGTTGAACCCATCGAGGAGCTTTGTTGCTGGAATGAGTTAACTTTGCTCGTTCTACCACTCTTCATTGAATAATGTTGGTTGAGCTTCCTAGGCCAACCAAAGTACGCTTAATCTTGAAATCTAAGACATTGAGAGGAATTACCAGGGATTCATTATGTGGTAGAAGAAAGTTGTCGGCGTCTTCCTCCGAGAATGTGATGCCATCTTCTATGACTTTTTGAAGTCTGTTGTTGTGGGTCACTGATATCTTTCTTTTCTTGTTCGCCGGGAAGCTTACGCCATTAATTTTGTTCTCTCCGAAAATCATGTTGCTAGTCAACCGAGGGGAGTTTTTTTCTATCTTCGGAGGGTTTGATTTTCCCTTCTATGATCATAATAGTTCTTGTCTTGGTCTCTCAAGAAATCCATACGATATCCATTCTTCAACAACATCGCCACCTCTTCAAGCAGATGCCGACAGTCCCCAATTTGGTGGCCGTGAGTCCCATGATATTCGCACCATAAGTTAGGATCCCTCTGGCTGGGATCAGATATGATTGGCTTTGGGAATCACGCTTCTTTGATATTCCTCATCGTTGATATCAACTCCACTATATTGATGTTGAAGTTTTAATCCGATAACCTGGGATATATGGAATCCCGGGCTCCTGATAACTCTTTTTCTTGTAATGATCAGTCGTTTCATCCATGAGCAGTTCTTCTATCGGGAGCGAACCTATCCAAGGACCATAACCCTTTGCTGCCACGTCCTATTATTCTCGTGTGGAAGGAAAGGACCTTGAGAAGATCATCGATGCGCATTGAAATTACTTTTGAACTTATCCTGGTTCTCGTCTCAGTCATGTACCTTTGTGGATATCGGGAACCCGAG
The DNA here is from genome assembly GCA_005239505.1 of Nicotiana paniculata. Classification (NCBI taxonomy): domain Eukaryota; kingdom Viridiplantae; phylum Streptophyta; class Magnoliopsida; order Solanales; family Solanaceae; genus Nicotiana; species Nicotiana paniculata. Next base: position 10,189 of record ML329805.1, read on the forward strand.
CTGATTGTCTCCTATCCTTATTTCGACTAATAACGGTAAAGGACATCCGCCCATGTGGTCGCTCAGAACGCGAGCAGGTCTTCCTTCAGCTTTTGGGAGGCGTTGGAACTCCATTCAAACCCTTAGTTAGCATACGCTGCCCACTCATTTGGTACATACGATAGCATCATCCTCTATTTCTAGAACCTGTTCACGAACTCCTGCAGCAATTCAGACTCACCTTGCGCGATCCTAAATATGTCCGCCTTCCTAGCTTGAACCTTCCTTTCCCCGGCATGTACCTTTATGGATGAATCTGTAAACATTTCAAAGTCAATTGAATGTTCAGGTAAAAGAGAATTTCATGCCAGGTGCCCTCTTATGAGGGTTTCACCAAACTTCTTTAGCAAGATTGATTCGATCTCATGTTGAGACAAATCGTTCCCTTTTACAACTGTGGTGTAGGCTGAAATGTGCTCATGAGGTTCCGAAATCCCATTGTATTTTGGTATGTCTGGCATTTTGAACCTCTTCGGAATAAACTCTGGTGCTGCGTCTGGTTTAAACGGCAATTGAGTGTATTTTTTCGAATCTAGGTCTTTCAAAATTGCTGGTGCGCCCGGAATCTGATCCATTCGGGCTTGAAACTCCTTCCTATTTTGATCCCTACGCTCGTTCATTTCCCTCATAAATCAAATGAGCTCGGTTTTGAAGGGATTATTCCCATTATCGTTACCAGATCCACTACTGGTCCTTATGGCACTGTCAAAACTGACCTCACCCCTTGGAGTGTTCTTATCAACTCTTTGAGCCGTTTGATTTGCAAACATATTGGGAGGAACCAGGCCCCTTCCATTTGTGTTGTTAGAAGTGCATGAAAATGCTTGCTTCAACTCCATCATCACTTGATCCAGCCTTGAGAGATAGCCCATGATGTCTTTCTGCTGCTCTCTTATAATTCTCATTGTTTCTGCAATGTGTTCCTCCTCCGCATCATCAGGAGTTAGCTCCCATACAGGACGGGAGTACTGCCCTTCACGAACCACGGTTGCCTTGTCCCCTTAGTTACGAGCGTCGCTAATTGAATCTTTATGTTGAGGAAAATTCTTGTGTCCCTAAACGTTGATGTTGACATCATTAGCTGCCATTTTCGATTTCTTGCTAAGGAATAAATCAATCAAATTAGTAAACAAGGATCAAAGCAATCATGCAATTGTCTAAGCCCCACCGTGGGCGCCAAACTGTTTACCCGTAAAATGGTACAATTAAATTTGTTACATGGTCTATACACAAGCGAAATGATTTGATCCAAAAATGATAATTATATAAGATTAAAAGCAAGACTTAGCGGCTAAAATTGAAAAGGATAACAAGAATGGATCCGAGAACATCCTCTCCGAGGACAGAAAGGAGAACAATATAAAAGAGCAAAAAAAGTTATTTAATTGAGACCGAAAATGGAATACATCATTTGTTTTGCTAGGAATTTTGTGTGTTACAATGGCTGCTGAGTCTGCCACTTATATCAATATCTAGGGAAATAAGTTCCTAGGATCAAGTCTCGCTTAATTGATAATAAATGAGTCATTGATGAATATATAATGACAGGCTATGAATTTAAATATTGTCTGCAATGGATGCCCTCTTAATGTCGAAGGATATTCTTCATTAAATGTTATCTGATGACAAATATATGATCTGCTCCTATTGACCATACTCAATTTGAGTTTACCCGGTGCCAATTGCAGTTGTTGTTCTCGATATTGGTTGTTACTTGATTTGTCTTTTACCTTTCTTCGGTTCCACATGTCATACTATCATTTGGTCATTTATTATAAATCAAGTTTATATATATCAATGTGCCATCCCAACAGTGTTAAGTACTATTATGACCATGACAAGATTTGAGTCGTGACATTGATTCTTTCACACCTCTCAATCCTTTATCTTTTGTGTTGACATAAAATGGTAAGATTTATCTTTTAAACTATGTTATTAGAGGATAGTCTTGATGCATATCTACTAACAACAGACACCTAGACACCTATACGTTGAACAATGATTTACGTGCCATAGCTAAGAATGAAAGAAAAGAGCATTTCCTGTATTTAAAGTGTGAAAACATTCTCGTTAAATAATTAGTCTATATACGTCCAGTAACAAAGTTTAGATTTTCATTAAGGGGTATCAAAATTAAAACATATGTAAATATACAAAAAGTTAAAGGAATTTAACATATAACATACATAAAAAATAATTTTTACCTATCTAAATAGTATAATATTTCGATAAAGAGGTGACACCCCTTGGAGCTATGTGGCTCCGCATATGTGCACAAGCTAAGGCGGATATCAATGGATAAGAAAAAACATATGTATCTTTGGTAAGAAAATGGACTATAGGTCTAACTCGATTCTTTAGTTAGTTCATAATGTGGGGATTATATACGACCATATATATAATACAATTAAACCAAAGACCATATGAAAAGTTAAATTGAACAAATGATTATTGGGTCTAATTTATAGGTTGTAATTACCTTTGTTTTATGTTTTGATGATCAAATAAACTTAATGTCACAAGATAAGGAACCTGATCCACATCTGGTCCATATTCTCAAGCGCATGGAAATAACCAGACTTAAGCTGGAGATGTTCGTCAGTATTTCATAGGATAAAGAATCAAAAAGTGGAATAGATGGACTTTAGTTCCCCTGGGGATTGTACTAAGTTAACTCTCCAACAGCTGGAGAGTGACTGCTTGCACACGCAAAAGTACAACACAATGCAGTAGTCACCTCCATTAGGAAGGACCTTGGACCAAAGTTGCTTACATCATTCAAGTGTGTCCAAAAAGGGGAAGATTTATGCATAATTTAACAATGATGTGCATTGATTAAGGGGGAATACAGATTCAGGGGGAACTCAATGGCTTTCCTGGTTCACTATCTGGTTAACTATCTGGTTCTTTGTGGTTTTTCGTAAGATTTTCATATATAAGTTTGTCATCATCAAAAGGGGGAAATTGATAGGTTATAAGTACCTTTGTTTTATGTGATGATCTAACAAAATTAATGTCAAGAACCAGATAAGGAACCTGATCTACATCCGGTCCACATTCTCAAGCGCATGGAAATAACCAGACTTAAGTTGGAAATGTTTGTCAGTATTTCAGAACTTAAAGAATCAACAAGGGGAACATATGGACATCAGTTCCCCTGGGGATTGTACTAAGTCAACTCTCCAACAGTTAGAAAATGACTTCCTGCACACGCAAAAGTACATCACAGTGCAACAGTAACCTCCGTTGGGAAGGACCTTGTACCCAAGATTCTTACATCATTCATGCGATGTCATAAATGTTATATTAACATTAAACCAATGACAAAAATAACTTGAAAACTTAGGGAACTTAATCAAGAACTCCAACAGTGATTAAGCTTTCAGTCAACAATTCTCAAGTGCATCAAGAACAAAGAACAACATTGTACGGACTAATTCCCCACATCAAGTGATTGTATGTTCATTGTTGAGTTGTAGCTTTGTTAATGTTCTTACTTGTAAGTCCTAATTAGCTTACTCAGAAGCATTGTGTAGGAAACTCTTGTAAATCATAAACCCCCGTGTTTTTGTCTTGGCTAGAGTAAGTCAAGTTGTAAAGTCTTTGTAATAGAGATATTACAAAGTGGCTTGTAATAGGTGTGTTACAAGTTAGTGAGGAATTAAGGATTTAATTCCTAGGTTACAATAGGTTGTAATCTAAACGTTTTGCTCAGTAGTGAAGTTGAAATCCTACAAGAGTAGGTCGTGGTTTTTGATCCTGTTGAGTTGGGAATTTTCCATCTAAAACACTTGGTGTCATTTACATTCTACTCTGTGTGTGTGTAATTTGTGGAAACTGATAGATAACTTGGTTCTCTATATAGTTTGGTGAACCCTCGAATTCTACCAATTGGTATCAGAGCCAGGTTCTTTCTATCAGGCTAATACCTAGAAAGGATCTTCATGTATACTCCACCTAACTTTGAAGAAATTAAGTCTACCTACAGGTCACCGAGGTTCAATGGCCAGTACTATGGGTGGTGGAAGACTAGGATGCACGACTTTATCATGGCTAAAGATTCTGAGCTATGTGATGTTATATGTGACGGACCCTTTGTTTCTACCAAGAATCATGGTGACCCATCTGTATCCATTCCCAAGACGAGGAAGGAATTCAATGACGTTGATCGAAGGGCCATAGAAAATAATTTTCGTGCAAAGAAAATTCTTGTTTGTGGAATTGCTTAACAAGATAGCGGCATGCCAATCAAAAAAAGAAATCTAGGATGTGTCCGATCCAAATATCCCTCCATTGGGTATCGTGATGGCACCTAGTCTTAAGGACTAGGTAAGCCTAAGATTGAGGAATAACAATAATAATAAATAGAATCTAATACTTTTCTGAAATAAATAATTCTTTACACATTTTATATTCCCAAAACACGGAAGTACAAGTCATAAGCTTTTAAGAATTTACACTAAACTCCTAAAATATACCACTGTTCATAAATAAGTGCAATAGTGCAAACAAAAGATAAGATGGTGACTCCGAAACCGCGAACGCTGAAGCGGTCTTACCTTGAGTCTCCACAACAACAACCGCGCTATTGGCAATCAATTGGCCGGCTATGCGAAACCTGGAATCTACACAAAAATGTGCAGAAGAGTAGTATGAGCACACCACAGCGGTGCCTAGTAAGTATTAAGACTAACCTCGGTGAAGTAGTTACGAGGACTAGTGAAGACACCCATTGGTCTAATAAAAACTGAACAAGTATCAATATAGGAATCAGGGAAATAATGATGTACACATGAAGGCTACACAATATAGCTAACAAGACAGTGAATTCGATAAAGAAGGAAAACAATAAGTATCAGCGGAAACCATGAAGTAACACAAGGACTGAATAAAACACAGACAAATTCGGCATGTAAATATACAACACGTGCATCTAATGACTCAACAACTTCAACCACTGCTAAATCAAATTCATAGTCATCTCCACGAGGTTTCGAACCTCAGACAAATCATCATTTACGGGTCCTAATATCGGAACCCTAACAGTTGGCATCTTGCGCCCTCATTCGAGTACTAACTGCACGGACGACTCATGTGCCAACTGGGTCATTCCCACCCATACGGTAAGCACAACAAGAGTATCTATACTTGACAACAACAAGGAGTCCTGAATCCTTTAGTAGTACATAACTACGTGTATGCTTGTGCAAGTGCTCTAACGTGATTTCAACAACCAATAGACATAAGGAAACAAAGGGGAACCACGTACATTTTCATCTCATAAATTTCCACACGAATGAACTCACACGGTAAGTGTTCCAGCACACAATATCAACAACAAGGAATGCCCCCAGTCCATCACAAGTATCACAAACAATCCATGACATAGCGCACCTTGTCACGCCACATGTGCAATAGTACAATATATGTCCGCCTTGGTTCGCCACACGTGCATAAACATATTCCCACCTTGTCACGCCACATGCGCAACACTCAATCTCGTATCCCGCCTTCTCACGCCGCATGTGAAATATCAATAGTAAACACGGCACGACAGAAACCTCGCGCAAATCCCCAAATCAACAACCGCACGACAGAAACCTCGTGCATCACCACAACAAGTACAACAACAATGACAACAATTCAAGATACAATTAATACATCAACTCAAAAGCCTTCGACCACAAGATAAGCAAAACTAGTTCACGAGAGATAAACATAACAAGGAGAGCTAGGCGTATTACGAATCACTCAATAAGGAAGGAAAATAGCATGTAACAGCTGCACCTAATTTCACGGGTGAACAACAAGAAATCAACACAAATCCGATAACTCCATATAAGGGAAAGTCACGAAGGTATATAATATCTAAACATCTTTTAAGGTTTAGTAGTTACAAGTATACTCAACAATTTCCACTTAAGGACAAGCAGCAGAGAATAATCATAACTTCATTTAAGACCAAGAAAATTAAAGGTTGAGATGAAAATAATTGCAAATTACGCAGTTAAGAAGATATAGCATGACACTAAAAGGAATAAAACATTCAGATAAGTCAATTAAGAGTAAAGTAGGCAATAGGAGTAAATCCAAAAGCAAGAACTTCCACATTTAAGCAAATAAAGATGACACTAGAAATTAGGAAATTCAATCATGATAAGGACAATTCATACTCGGCGAATATAAGGATCTAAGATTCCTAAAGGGTCAACTTTCCACCAACAAGTCCTAGAATGCACTCGTCACCTCGCGTACACGGACTACAATCAACATAGAAGACTCAAATCCTAAGGGGTAATTCTCCCACAAAAGGTTAGGCAAGATACTTAACTCAACCGCTCAAAACAAACTTGAAATCACGTTCTTGCCACGGGTATTCGACTCCCAATGGCCCAAATCTACTCAAATCAATAGCATCGTGTAAATAATACTACAAGCAACTAGTTTAACAAACAAATTAGAAGCTAAAACGCGAAATTAGGAAAATTGCCCAAAAAGTTCCCCGGGCCCACGTCTCAGAATCGGGTAAAAATTATATTTTCCGAACACCCATTCACTCACGAGTCTAAACATATGAAAATCTCTCAAATCGGAGGTCAAAAATCCAATCAAAACTCAATAATTCGGTCTATGAAATTTATCCCATTTTCTACCCAAAACTTTCGAAATTAAAGGTTGGATTTAAGATTGAAAACATGGAGATTGGTCTATAATGGATAGAAGTCACTTACCCAAATTACCCATATGCAAAAGCCTCCAAAAAAAGCCTCTCCCGCGGCTCCGCACCTATGGAAAACTAACCGCATCTTTAAGGATTGGGGGTTTGGCTAAGTTCCGCACCTGCGAACTCCTCGCCGCACCTGCGTGTCTGCACCTGCGGAAGGTCCATCGCAGGTGTGAGACACCAGAACCAGCAATGGTTCAGCTGTCTGCCAAGTTCTAAAAAGACCTGCTGAGCATCTTAAACGTACCCGAGGCCCCCCCGGGATCCATTCCAACCACACACACAAGTCATATAACCTAACACAGACTCGCTCGAGGTTTCAAACCATATAAAACAACACTAACATGATGAATTAAACTAAAAATCCATGAAAATTCTTCAAACTTCTATAAACATTATGTTTTGCATTTAAGGTCCGAATCTCGTCAACCTAAGTCTGTTTCTTACCAAATTTTGACAGAGAACATATGTAAATCATATCGAACTTGTACCGGGATTTGGAATCGTAATGGGGGCCCGATATCACAGATTTCACCTCAAATTTCATTTTCAAAAACCTTTATATCTTTCAGAAAACAATTTTCTTTAAAAAAATTCATTTTTCGGACCTGCGACCTCGGAATTCGATTATGGGCATACGCCCAAGTCCCATATTTTCCTACGGATCCTCCTGGACCGTCAAATCACTAGTCTGGGTCCATTTACAAAAAATGTTGACTGAAGTCATCTTTATTCAAATTTGCAATACAAAATTTTCATTTTTATCAGCTTTTCACATAAAGGCTTCCCGGCTACACGCCCGGGCGGTGCACGCAAATCGAGGTAAGATAGAAGAAGGTTTTCACGACCTGGGATCACAGAATTAGATAGAATATACGGGATGACCCTTTTGGGTCATCACAGGATGCTCTTCACACAGCTCACGAAGGAACAACGCATGTTAAGCAATCCAAGATCAACATGCTCACAACTGAATACGAGCTCTTCAGGATGAAAGATGATGAATCCATTAAATATATGCATACTCGCTTCACCTCTATCATTAATGAGCTTCATTCTCTTGGTGAAATTATTCCAAGAAACAAGTTTGTCCAGCAAAATTCCTTAGTGTATTGCCCAGTTCCTGGGAAATCAAAGTGAACTCCATTATAGAGGCAAAGGAGTTGCAGACGCACACCATAGATGAACTTGTTGGAAACTTGAAAACTTATAAAATGAAGAAGAAGGAAAGTGAATGAAGAGAGACCAAAAGAGAGAAGAACCTGTTCCTCAAGACAGACAATAATGACTCAAGCGGTGAAGATGGTGATATGGCATAATTGACAAGAAGATTCCAGAAAATGGTTCACAGGAATAGAGGCATTCCAAAAAGGGGTAGTTCTAGCAAGCCAAAAATATTATAATCTCTATTATAAATGTGGCAAGCCAGGACACTTTATCAAGGACCGTCCTCTCCTAAAGCAAGATCAATTCAAGCACAACACTGACAAAGTAGTCAAGAAGAACCCAATTTCTGATAAACTCTTCTAGAGAAAGAATGTCGCTGACAATGTTGTTAAGCAAGCTCTTGCTGCATGGGAGATTCCTCCAGCGAATCTGAAGAAGAAAATGATTGTGGTGATAGTTCAATGATGGCAGTGGAAAGTGAAGCAACTGACTATGACTCAATCTTTTCTTTAATGGCTCAATATGATGATGATGAAGATGACGACGATGATGGGGTAACTTTTCTGGATGTTCAAAGAAATCTTAAATCTTATTCTCCTAAAAAACTCATGTATTTGGAAATGTGTTAATTGATTCTTATCACGGTCTTATAGATAATAAATATTCTTTAATTATGGAATTAGGAGAAGCTAAACACACCAGAGATGACCTAGTAATCATTGTAGTTGATTTAAAAGAAACAATTGAGAATCTGAAGAAAGCGAAGGATGCCTTAAATGAAAAAATTGCAAATATAGAACATGAAAGAGATGATATAATGGTTGTTGTGGTAGAATTAAAAGGAACCATTGAGTGTGTAAAAAAGGAAAAAGAAGTCTTAACTGAGAGAGTTGATAACATTGATCATGAGAGAGATGCCCTACTAGTGGTGGAAGTGGACTTGAAGGAGATAATTGAGGAACATAAAATGGAGAGTACGACAGGAAATTCTCAAAAGGGGAAGGAAGTTGCAAGTGAGGCATACATTAAGCTTGAAATTCAGTGAAGTACAGTCTCTGTGCTGAGCTTGAGAAAAACAAACAACTTCAGGAAGAACTAGGAAGAGTGAAGAGTGATCTTGAAAAATCACTCAAGTGGACCTGGTCCTCTGATGCTATCACTACTATGTACATTAATAATTTGGGGTAGGGGGGGGGGGGGGGGAGGAACAGGCAGGGTGGGTTTCAAAGGGAGAAGACTCCATACAACCCTCATAGCAAGTATGTTATTGTACCTGATAATTGGATTTAGACTCACAGTGGTAACAATGGGCACCTCAAGAAAAACTACATGGCCGGGGTTCAGTCTCAACAGAAAAATAAAGTGTTGCTAAAAAAGTAACTACTGCTAGAGAACCTGGTCCCTCATATAGAAAACACATGATGGCTACCTGGACTAAAGGAAACACTCATTCATCCTTTTCCTCACTACAAGGGAACCAAACTTGTTTGGGTTCCTAAATCTAACCCTTAATTTCCTTGTACCTAGAGCAATGAAAAGGAGCAACCATGACTGGAAACACAATTGATTTCCTTTCACTGAAGGCCCTACAAGGAGGGAGTGAATCCTTTTGAAATGGCAAAAAAGGATACATTCTGGGAGTTGGAAGGATTGGGAAGTCACTCACTCACTCAATTGAGAACGTGTACTATGTAAATGGCTTAAAGTATAGTCTGTTGTGTGTCTCTCAGATATGTGAAAAGGGAAACAAAGTGGAATTCTTGTCAAAGATATGCACAGTCGCAGATCTTGTGAATGGTGAGATGGTGCTAGTGGCCAAGAGATACAAGAACATTTATGTTCCTGATTTTGAGCCCATTCAAAGTGATGATCTAAGCTGTTTAAGAGTTGTTAATGACGATTCTTAATTATGGCACAGAAGGCTGGGGCATGCAACCTTTTTATTACTGAACAAACTATTCTAGAAGGACCTGGTTCGTGGTCTGCCAAGTCAAGCTTCAAGGAAAACAAAGTGTGCGATGCTTGTGCAAAAGGAAACCATGTCAGATCGTCATTCAAGCCCAAAAAATAAGTCAGCACCTCAAGGCCACTTTATCTTCTTCATATGGATCTATATGGACCTATGAATGTGCCAAATATAGGAGGAAGAAGATATATCTTTGTGATAGTGGATGACTACTCCAGATTCACTTGGACCATGTTCCTTAGAACCAAAGATGAACTTTTCAAGTATTTGTTGCCTTTGTCAACAAGATACAAGTGAATATGGGAACAAATGTGGCTTGCATCATGTAAGCCTCGAGCTTGGGGGCGAGACCGGCACTCGGTGCCTCATCTATCCTTGCGTACCAACTTGCGACTAAGGGATTCTGGACGTATAATGTCATACTTTGGCCAGGGGCACATTCAAAGACAATTTGCAAAGCAAAATATAAAATTGAATGGAAACTAACAATGACTAAATGTCAATATAAATATGGGTCGGCAAGGCCTTCATAACTACTACAGCTGACAAGCCAACAAAATATACATACAGGGCCTACAAGCCCAACATACTGCACTAACTGATAGGATATATCTAGAAGCCTCTACTGATGGATGTACTATGATCGGAACAGGGCCCTGACTTGCCCATAGCCTATATACATATATATACAAGATGTACACAACTTCTAGACCCGGTAACCCCAAAGGACGTGGATCTTACAGATAAAGTTAAATTCGGGCAACACCGATTAAGGAGGTCTACTCGTCTGTTTGTCTGAACCTGCACACATGAAATTCAGCGTCCCCAGAAAAAGGGACGTCAGTACGAAATAATGTACCTATTATGCAAGGAAATAAAATAACTGAAAGTTGCAACTGAACTGATAATATAATAATTGAAAGTAACTTGGAGTCAAAGATGATCTAGAGGTATACTTACCTGCTGATACTGACTCAACTCTCTCAATATAGTAAGTAAAATAAATGTTCGGCCTTATAAGGCTCGGTATATATATAACTGCTCTGTCGTAGTAGGCTCACTCGTAGGCACTCAGCCAGATTAGGCTCTATATCTCGACCAACTGGACTCACTCATAGGCGCTCGGCCACAGTAGGCTAGGTATATAACTTACCATCTGATCACAAGTTGCCCAATAGGGGCCTGCGAATCGATTATAGCTTGATGGTAGTGAGAATATTGTAATACTGTATATATATATATATATATATATATATATATATATATATATATATATATCGAACCTCTTCTTCTTGACTTGAAAGAGACAATACTCAATTGAATATAAAGTCCCGATAAGGACATCTTATGAGACTAGGATAATGTATATAAGTTCGGGAGTATGAACTTCTCTTTATACCTCGTTATCAAACACTTGTAATTAAGAGATCATGAAAAAAAATAAAGAAGGGCTTAGCCTTAACATACCTGGAGTAGGGAAAAATCTGTGTGATATTCTTGAGAAGGATTACATTGTACTCCCTTAAAATTGCACACATTTAGAGTTATTTGTTATCCTCTTAATCATTCAAAGATGTGTATCTTTGAATTGTTTATATTCAAATATATGTAACCTTCTAGGATTTAATAATTCCTTATGTTGGAAGATAAGTATCTTTTGATTGTTAAAATATCTGTAGCTTTTTCTAATTACATGGTTTATCTTGGAATTGGTTGCCACCTAATCTAATATTACTAAGAGTCATTTGTTTTGTTAGTGGCTTGTTTCCACGTGGGGGTGGGGTGGGGTTTTAATCATATCCTAAACTCACTAGTTAATTAGGTAATATTCTGTTACCCGGTAATTAACCAATTACCCACATAATTAAAAATTATCTCTAATTACTTAAAATACTACTTATTTTTAATAACCTTTATACGTCATACTATCACAGTCAAATGGTACCTTGTATGGCACCAGTCCATAAATACGGGGTATTACATCTTGGACCGTATTTTATCCCAAATGGCCAAACTTCGATGAAACTCATTTTCTTCTATTTGCTTACCTTCTCTCTTTCACGAATTTATTCATCGCGTGTTTGAAATAGAATAATGCTTATAATCTCAAGAAAATCTTATCCCCGAGTCTACGTCAATTAACTTAAGACCAAACTTTAACGTATGAAAAATGCGAGATGTAACATCCTCCCCCCTTTAGAAACATTCGTCCTCGAATGTTTACTCTTAGATACTATGAGAAATTTTTTCCAGAGTCTTCCACGTACACTAGACTAACACCAACTTGCATGCACCCAGAAGAAATACTATACATGCCACACATGGCCAATGTCTCTACATAGCAACACTTGGCCTCACACAGCTGTCTATTATAAATTCTGAAAGTCAAAAATAAGAGCTTACCTGATGACCTACTGGCCTGAATAGGGTTGTGCTGAGGTATCCCACCTCGAGCCATATCTTCAGTTTGAAATAGGTGGGGTTACTTAGACTTCATTTCTTCCTCTGTTTTCCATGTCATCTCTTTTACCTTCTTGTTTCTCCATAAAACCTTCACGGATGCTATTGTCTTATTTCGTAGCTTGCGAATTTGTCGGTCTAGGATGGAAACTGGAACTTCCTCGTATGACAAGTCCTCCGTAATTTTTACATCATCCATGGGCACCACTCGGGTAGGATTGCCAATGCACTTTCGTAGCATAGATACGTGAAAAACCGGATGGAAAGGCTCCAATTCTAAGGGAAAATTTAACTCACAAGCTACTTGACCCTTTCTCTAAGTGATCCTATAAATCCCATTATATCGTGGGCTAAGCTTTCCTTTCTTGCCAAACCTCATCATACCTTTCATAAGTGACATCTTTAAGAATACTCATTCATTAACCCCGAACTCAAAGTCTCGTCGCCGCATGATAGAATATGACTTCTGACGACTCTGAGTTGTCAACAGTCGCTCCGGGATAAACTTTACTTTTTCTATGGGCTTCTGAACCAGGTCTGACCCATGTAACCCAGATTCTCCAACATCAAACCACCCTATAGGGGATTTGCATTTACGCCCATACAAAGCCTCATACGGAGCCAAATGGATACTAGAGTGGTAACTGCTATTATATGCAAACTCGATAAGAGGTAGATGTTCATCCCAACTTCTTTTAAGATCCAACACACATGCTCGTAATATATCCTGGAGCATCTGAATTATGCGCTCGGCTTGTCTATCAGTCTATGGATGAAAAGTTGTGCTGAGATTCTCCTGAGTTCCTAAACCTCTCTGAAATGACCTCCAAAAATATGCTGTAAACTAGGCCCACGATCAGATATAATAGATATTGGTACTCCGTGTAGTCGCACTATCTCCTTAATATAAAATTTTGCATAATCTTCTACTGTATATGTAGGTCTGACCAGTAGGAAATGAGATGATTTCATGAGCCTATAACCTATCACCCATATGGAATCGAACTTACGATGAGAATGAGGTAAACTCGTGATAAAGTCCATGTTTATTTCCTCCCATTTCCATGTCGGGATCTCTATAGTCTGCATTAGCCCTCCGGGTTTCTGTTGTTCTATCTTCACCTGCTGGCAACTAGGACACTGAGTGACAAACTCAGCAATGCTCTTCTTCATATCGTTCCACCAGTACACCTCCTTAATGTCATGATACATCTTCGTCGACCCAGGATGAATGGAATACCACGAATAATGTGCCTCTGACATAATCCTATCTCGTAGCCCTGCTACATATGGAACACACAAATGACCCATGTATTTGAGAACCCCATCTTATTTTAGCTCTAACAACGGCTTCTTCTATTGCGGAACTTGCTCTCTCAACTTGACCAACTTTGGGTCCTCGTATTGCCTCTCCTTTACTTAGTTATGAGAGATGATTTTGCAGTATTTTGGAGTACAACTCCACCATTGCCAGAGTCTACTAAGTGAAGCCCCAAACAAGCCAATTGATGAATCTCTCTAGTTACTTGTCTTTTACATATGCTAAGCTACCCTTAGATCGACGACTTAAGGCATCTTCTACAATATTAGCTTTCCCTGGATGGTAGAGAATGTTAATATCCTAATCTTTCAATAACTCAAGCCATCGCCTTTGTCGCAAATTCAACTCTTTTGCTTGAAGATATATTTCAGGATTTTAAGATATGTGAATATATCAATACGAACACTATATATATAATGCCACCATATCTTTTGTGCATGGACAATTGCAGCTAAATCGAGGTTCTGGGTCGGATAATTCCATTCGTGCTTCCTAAACTGCCTTGAAGCATACGCAATTACCTTCCCATGTTGCATCAGGACACATCCTAACCCGACACATGAAGCATCACAATACATGGCATAACTATCTAGACCCTCTAGAAATGCTAGAATTGGCGCTGAGGTCAACATGTTCTTAAGCTCTTGGAAACTCTTCTCACATGCCTCTATCCACTGAAACTTAGTTGCTTTCTGCGTCAACTTCGTTAATGGTGTTGAAAGAGAAGAGAAAACCCTATAAGAACCTCCGGTAGTATCCTGCTAAGCCTAAAAAGCTACGAATCTCTGTCGGAGTGGTAGGTCTAGTCCAGGATTTCACAGCCTCAATCTTCTACGTGTCTACCTTTATACCTCCATCGGATACAATGTTCCCCAAGCCAGAACTCACATTTAGAAAACTTAGCATACAATTTACTATCACGGAGGGTTTGGAGTACCTCTCGCAGGTGGTCCGCATGCTCATCCTCTGAACTTGAATAAACCAGAATATCATCAATAAAGACTATCACGAACATATCTAAAAATGTCCGGAATAGGCTATTCATCAAGTCCATAAATACGGCAGGTGCATTCGTCAACCTGAAGGACATGACAAGGAACTCGAAGTGGCCGTATCGGGTCCTGAAGGCTGTCTTGGGAGTATCTTTCTCCCAAACATTGACCTAGTGGTACCCCGACCTCACATTTATCTTTGAAAAGAATCTAGCTCCCTGCAACTGGTCAAACAAGTCATCTATCCTTGGAAGTAGATACTTATTTTTAATAGTTACCTTGTTCAGTTGCCTATAATCGATACACATCCTTAGCGAGCCAGTTTTCTTCCGTACAAACAGCACCGGTGCACCTCAAGGTGAGGTACTGGGCCTAATGAAACCTTTCAATAGAAAATCTTTTAACTGCTCCTTCAGCTCCTTCAATTCAGCAGGTTCCATTCTATATGGGGGATGGATATTGGTTGATTTCTCGGAAGCAAATCGATGCCAAAATCAATCTCTCACTCTGGAGGAATACCTGGAAGTTCATCTGGGAATATATCTTCATACTCTTTGACTACTGGAATATACTTAAGTGTAGCTATCTCAGCATCTACATCTCTAACTCGCACAATATGATAAATGCACCCTTTAGCGATCATCTTCCTTGCCTACAGATAGGAAATAATCTTTCCTCTGGGTGTCGCTGCATTACCTACTCATTCAAGGACCGGCTCACCCAAAAAATGAAATCTAGCTATCTTTGCTCGACAATCAATTGTGGAATAGTAAGATGCCAACTAGTCCATGCCCATGATAGCATTAAAATCCAACATCTCTATCTCAACCAGGTCGGCTGAGGTCTGATGACCACAAACTGACACAATACAATCTCGGTAAACCCATCTAGAAATAATCGATTATCCGACCGGTGTAGATACCGCAAAAGGATCACTTAGTATTTCAGCCACTATACCAAAATTCCTCGCAAAAAATGGGGTAATACACGATAAAGTAGATCCTGGTCTATCAAGGCGTAAGCATTGTAAGAGAAAATGGCCAACATACCTGTCACAATGTTTGGTGAGGACTCCTCGTCCTGTCGACCCGCTAAAGAATAGCTACGATTTTGGTTACAACCTGATCTGGAACCTCTACCTCTTCCTCGACCTCTACCAGCCGAAGACTGAGATGCACAGACATAGATGATCCTGTTGTTGAATTCGCTGGTTGTGCCATACCCCCAGAATATTTATTTGGTCAATCTCGCATCATTTGCCCTGGACATTCACATGTATAACAAGAATAAGAATTGGCAAGGCATTGGACTAAGTTTCCTCTACCATAGAGGTCACACCGCGACGGAAATGGCCATGGCTGCCCCGAACCTCGCTGGCGCAGCAAACCTGATGCCCGGGAGCTTTCACCTGGTCCTGACTGAGTATAGCGGTTATAACTATAACCCTATAGCTGAGGTGGCAGAGGCCTAGGTGGTCGTTCGAAGAATTGGGGCCTATAAGTGCCGTGGGACTGCTTCTGAGACCTGGAAAATCTCATCCTTGTACACTGTCCTGATTCTGTCCTCTCTATACCCTGCTGCCGACGCCTACCCCTTTCTATATTCTGGGCGAATGCCTGAATCCAGGAGATATCCATACTATCATGCAATGCAGTTGTGGCACGTGCCTCGATCAACTCTAGGGCCAATCATGTTATAAACCTCTTAATCCTGTCACTCATAGTAGTAACTATGGATGGTGCATATCTAGCCAATGAGTCAAAATGAAAACTATATTCTCGAACACTCATATTAACCTGCTTGAGGTCTAGAAATTGATCGACTCGAGCCTATCGGATCTTCCGCGGTAAGTACTGGTCAAGAAACGCATCCGATAAATTCTCCCAATTAGCTGGAGGTGCATCACGTCCCCTGTACCTCTCCCATCAATAATACCAAAGGATTGCTATATCGTAGAGTCAAAAAGTTTCTAGCTCAGCTGCCTCTTTATCCGTGTCATGCCTAACCTGAAAGATCCTGTGAAGCTAATCTATGAAATCCTGCGGGTCCTCCCTCTGATCTGTCCCCGTGAACCCTGGGGGACTCTAAGCAATAAACACTCGGACCTTTGAAATCCCAGATCCCTCAGAAGATCCTGCACTAGCGGATGCCCTAGCTTGTTGCTGGGCAGCTACAAACTGTGTCAACAAGTGCACTGCACTTCTCAAGTCCTGATCTAATGGAAGCGGAGGGGGAACTGGATGTGCGGTCTCCCTAGGAATCTCCTCAGGTGGTGGAGGAGCCGGTAATGGCTGAGTAGGGGTCTCTCCCTGGGCCTCAGATTGGGCCCCATCTACTGAGGGTACCCTGCTAGTCCATTCACCTATTGTTGTATCTCTCCTCTGGCTAGTCGTAGTCTTCCTAGTCACGTCACCTGTGCATGCGAACGCCAACACGTAAGTTTAACTCAAATTTCCTATGACTCAGTTCTACAACACGATTTAGATTTGAAAAAGGGTAATCAACTCCTAAATTCCCTGTAGTCCCCTTCTTATATAATTTAGTGCACCACACATATATAAACAAGACACTACTAGACACGGGTTTTAGACTCCCTAGGAAAGAACTGCTCTGATACCACTTTTGTCAAGCCCCGATCCTAGGGGCAAGACCGGCACCCGGGGCCTCATATATTCCTGCATACCAACTTGCGACTAAGGGACTGTGGACGTATAATGTCATACTTTGGCCAGGGGCCACATTGCAAGACAATTTGCGAAGCAAAATATAAAACTGAATGAAAACTAACGCTGACTAAATGTCAATATAAAGCTGGCCCGCCACGGCCGTCATAACTACTACAACTGACAAGCCAACAAAATATACATACAGGGCCCACAAGCCCAACATACTGTACTAACTGACAGTATATGTCTATAAGCCTCTACTGATGGATGTACTGTGATCGGAAAAGAGCTCTTACCTGCCCATAGCCTATATACATATATAAACAAGATGTACAGAAAACTTCCACACCCAGCAACCCCGAAGGATGTGGAGCTTACCGATAAAGCTGAATATGGGCAACACCTACTGAGGAGGTCTATGATTCCATCTGTCTGAACCTGCACGAATAAAATGCAGTGTCCCTAGAAAAAGGGACGTCAGTACGAAATAATGTACCGAGTGTTGATACCAAATTTTTCCTATAATAATTTCAAATTGCACATATACCTTCAAAACCATACATTAGTATCAATTGGTATTTCTCACAATTTTATTAATTTCTAGTATTTTTATTTCTAATAAATAATTACAAAATTGAATCACAAATGATTTCAAAAAATTTCTTGATTTAATTTATTATTTACGGTCCTATTAAGACAAAATTATTCCATAAATAGCCAAATGAGCACCTTTTGGCTATAATTGCAATGACTTTGCAATTATAGCCAATGCAATAATTTTGTACTATTGTTTACAAGAAATTAGTCTTTTGTATTTTAAATACTAAATAATCGTTCTCAAAATATTTCTATGCATGAAATTTATTTTTTATAATTAGTAATTTTTTTAATTAGTTTATCTTGGGTATTCAACAAATGGCCCTGTTCTATTTCAATTATAGCCTAAATTAAGCCAACCCAAATGCCTTATACACCCAGGCCAAAAGTCCAAGCCCTACCCGACCCAACTCTTTCTAAATCCTGGTCGATGATCAATTTTGATCAACGGTCCGGATTATCCCTTTCCTAATTTAATCTAAACGAACCCCTCCCCCCAACCACTCGTTTCTCTTCTCACGCTCGCCGTCACACTTCACTCTCCTCTCCAAATCCTCTCTACCCTAACCCTAATTCCCCCTTAGAGTATTTTGTGATTTTTACCTTAATGTGTCCTATTAGGGTTCCAGATTTTATTCTTCCTGCTTATACTCGACTTGTATGCTTATTCATGGATGTTTATGTTATTTCCCTTAAAGTCAGTACTATTTCGATTCTTTGAATCCCTGATTCACTGTGTTATGCTAATTTCTGATTATTTTCCCTATTTTTTATAGCCTTAAATTATTTCTTAGCTTATTATGTGACTGACCGTGTTATTTACTGCTTATTTCCTTAATTGAACATTTGTGTACCTACCCCTAATTACCTACTCTATACTTCAGTTTATTTGATGTCTTTCCTTAATTAGCTACCCGCTCTTTACCGTTGGTAAATTACTCCCTTAATTAAGGGAAACTTTACTAGTTTTACTCTTAATTGATTTTGTGGCTCTTCAATTATTGAACAATTGATTGTTTACCTTATTTACCTAGCTCCCGACTATTTTATATACTCCCTTATATTCTCACTACACATACAAACACTAGTTCATAAACTCCCTCTCTTACAGTTAAAGCTTTCTGCTCTTTCTTGTTAGTTGCTACTTCTATTGAACTAGCCGGTTGTAAGCCAAGGATAGTTATTGCACTTCATTTACCTATACTTTGTGTTTACTCTCCTTAACTGGTATGTTCTAATCCAATTCAAGTTCCAAACCCCATGTGTTCTGTTACTACTTTAGTTCACTGATTCCCAGTTCTGTTCTTGTTCATTTTGGCTATACAATATGTAGCTAGCATGCTTAAATATTTGTTTCACTTAGAATGTATGAGTCATGTCCTGTTCAATTTATGATTAGCTTACTGCCTTCCTCTAACATGTTTCAACTTGATTTTGTTCCTTGTATGCCAGCATGTTTGTTTGTTTGCTTATCTGCTTGCTCAGATTCTAGTGTTAACATGCTTTGCTAAGTCATTTACTATCCCTAATTAATGTTGATTCTATGTTTAACTCTGTTTAGTACGACTAGGTTCTCAACTATTTGTTCTGAAATCCATGCCCTATGTCTATATTATTAGCTATTCCTTAATCCAATAAACTCCTAAAAAAGCTTTTGTGCTTCTGTTTTTTATGTGTTTCACCATGTGTGTTGTATATGTCCCCAATCCCCAATATCCTTGTGTGAATCATGTTGTTAAGTGATGTGGGATCTGTTTGCTCTAAGTTAATCTGTTGTTTTGTTTGATTCTTCAAATGTTTACACTGTTCTTGTTCAAACTATTTTACTACTAATCAACTCATATATTTTATAAAACTTCTTCACTTAATTGATTCTTTTTCAATACTGTTTTCATATCAAAACCTTTTCAAAACTATGTCAAGCACTCTCACTTTACTCCTAAGTCCCTAGGTTCTGCCCCTCCAGTGTGTGTACTGCCTTGGGATCCTTTTGAGAAACCTTGGAACTCTGGCAAACTAGGGCTGGCTATTCCACACTCCACTTACTCAATCCCTATTATGGGAAGTCTGGGTGTGAGCACTACCCGGGATCCTTGAGGTCCTTAGGGAACTCTGATGCACCTAAATATGAAATTGGTTATGAAATCTTTGGCATTTTGAGACTACTGAAGGCTTGGGGTCATCAGATGTGTTTGGGCCTACTTCAGGATCCCTATAGTTTAACTTCTTTCCTTTTTACTTATATAATTCATTCAGCCATTGGTCTGTAATAATTATTTGTAAATAGATACTGAGGTGGCTAGTGAAAATAAGGAGGGTAGCAGTATGATCCTGTTGATATTATTTAGTAGAAAGCATACTTTTGGCTTAACATTCTATGTATTTGCATTAGACTCCATGCCTTAGGACCAATGTGTTCATCGAAATCATATTAAACATTGCATTAGATATCATGCTCCTAAGATTGCACATTTACTGCTTCAGCATATCACATGTCATTGATCCATGTGTTTTAACACTGTATTAGTTCATCACTTAGAGATCTTTGTCCTAGGTCAATGAATAACTTCAACATAAAATTTTCACTCTTGTGTGCATTTAGAAATCATGTTCTAGGAATTCTGTTTGCATTCGCTTCAGTACGCCTAGTTTTTAACTAAGATAAGCAACTGACCATGAAAAGGTATAAAAATCGTCTCTCATATAGATGTTATACTTCTGAATAAAAACTGGTACAAATTCCCTTTTTAAGTCTTCGTCACCTAGAGCAGCATGTTGTAGGTTAAAACAACTTCTAAACTATTAAACATCTGGTGTAATTGTGATCGCATACAATCTCACGCCTAGGCAAGCCTTAGGTAATTAATTGCAATAAAATTTGAAACTGCTTTGATTGTGTTTACTGCTTAAAAGCTAACATGTTTAAAATCAGTAGGTAAACTAATTATGGCCCCGTCGTTAAAGTTTGTATGAAACAATCTTTCTTATTCCTGTGCATTGATGTCACTTAGATATCCTGTCTTAGGATCTTTTTTTCTAATAAAAACTTCCTTTGTCTGTGTTTGAGAGGTGCTGTTTATTTGCATTACGTGTGGAGGTGAATCTGAGCTTTTTAACTACTTCTGTCACTTATCTGCTAGTCCTACTTGTTCTTTCTTGTCGCCTAGAATTTTCCCTTTTATCACCTTAGGGGGTTGTCTAGAACTGCCCAGACTTAGAGGTCCTTAACTCCTCCAGGACTACAAGGAAGGGATGGGTAACAACACGCTTAGAGCTCGTTAAACAAAACTCACTTAATTAACCGCTAAGTGGGGATAATGGGTAGAAAAGGGTGTGATGACCTGTGCGCTAATGCAACGTGTAGCCCTTTATTGAGGAGTGATTACCGGGCATTGCACAGATGTGATCCTATAGGATAAACAACTTAGGACCTCCCTTATCCTTTACATATGTGTGCTTAGACTGCTAATCTGTTAAGACCTTTATTTGTTTAGTGTGCTTGGACTGTCTACTTGCTACTTGAATAATTCAAAAAATAGGTTTGCTCGGGACCCACATTTGTGGACTTTGAGGGGTGCCTAACACCTTCCCCTTGAAGTAATTTCAAGCCCTTACCCAATCTCTAGTTGTACAATTAGTGTTATAAATGACCCGTAGTAGGTGCCCTAACGCGCCTTAATTCGTTAGGTGGCAACTCTTCAAATTCGTTATATCCATTTTCCCAAAAAGAAACGAGTTGTCCCAATAATGTCAAGACCCTGACCAATCCGAAAGGAGAGGAAAAAGGGGGCGCGACATCATGTCGACTCTACTGGGGACTCTAGGCTTTTACCATTACAAACCGTTTTGTGAATTCGTCTTAGTATGCCTTGTTTTGTTAAATACCTGCACCCTTTCCCTTTCCCATTTATGTGCAATTAATTGTTTACTCTCCCAAGTATTTATTTTTCAAGAAAATGATCTGACATGTTTCCTTTTGTTTTTCTTTATAACTATTTTCAATTATAACTGTTGTATTCATCGCTTTCATAATGTGCAAATGTGTGACAATATGTTTATTGATTATTGCTGCATAATCATGCTCTACATCATATTCCACTCGTGCCTTTACAAATACTATAGCAATGCTTGATGAGTGGTTGCGCTCTTCCATTTTATATCACCCCCTAAATTCGGAAAGGCTTATTAGTGGTAAAACTAGTCGATCAACGGTGCAGTCCATAGTTCCGTGTCTTTCCCTCTCGAGTTGTTCGGTCGGGGGTACCAGTCTAAAACCCCATAGAAACCTTACTCTTGTTATATTGTGCATACATCATGGTCAAACCTAGCTGGGTTAATGTGTCGTCCGCACAAAAACCCTTTAAGACAGCATTATCCAAAAGTCCACCGGGGTTTTATAAACTCAACGGACACGATCACGTTCTATGAATTAGTTTGGATAACTAAATGCCTGTATGCTAATCATAAGTGTATAAATAGTCGAATATGGCGGGGGAAAGGGCCTAACCATTTTTGTCTTGCAGAAAATGAGGCACGAGGTCCCCATATTCGGTATGGTCAGCAACATCCCACCAATGCTCCTAGACTGGTGGGGAGACCTTCCTTCAAGTGATAAGAAACACATGAGGTAACATCTGGGCAATTTACCTTCTCTTCTGGACATCCAGCCGAACAACATGCTGATTGAGGCTGCCACTTTGTTTTGGGATAGTGAAAGAGCTGTATTCCACTTTGGGAATATTGAAATGACACGGCTCTTAGAACAAATAGGAGGACTTGCTGGGATAGCTTGGGAAAGCCCTGGGTTGCTGGTACCTGAGAACCACATGGGCAAAGGTCTTCTGAAAATGATGGGGTTGAAGAAGAATGCTGAATTTGAGTGTTTGCAACAATCTTAGCTGATATCTACCGAGCCTTAGAGCATTGTCAAAGAGGAGTTAAACATTTTGAGGGTTGCAACCTGTTGTTGCAGTTATGGCTCCTGGAACACCTTCAAAAGGGCCAATATCGCCAAGAACTTCCGCGAAGGGCTTGGAATGATCACATTGCTTTCCATCACCCCAAGGTGATGACTTACATTCCAGACATATTTGCTCAGCCGGAAACCGCCAAGGAGTGGGTGGAATTCTTTGATAATCTAACCGATGAACAGGTGCAATGGATGTTCGAGTGTTCCCGACAGACGAATTTATCATCAGATCCAGGGATGCACCATACTTAGTGTTGATCTGGTTGAGAGGTATATATCCCTATGTTCCTCTCCGAGTCATGAGGCAGGCAGGCAGAAAACAAGTTGTACCAAGGGTAGCAAAGATGGGTCACTTCGGAGCAGATTTCCAGGACGACGACTACAAGTGCCAATCTCAACACATGTGGCACTGTAAAATCATCATGGAGAAGAATATTATTGAACCAGACAGGTACCATGCAAGATGTGCACCTTTTTACTAGGCATGGCTGGAAGATGACATGGACGGGATAGTGGGGCCGGGAATCAGCCGAGGCAATAGAATCATAGACGAGGATGCCGAGTCTCAGGTCAAGTACAACCGGCTGCGCAAAAGGATCCGTGATTCCGAGAACGAGCACCGAGAAATACAAGAGACCAACAAGAAGCTGATCGAGGAATGGAAAGAGATGATTGTCCTCTCCAATAGGAAGCTGGAATATCTGGAGCGAGGTGTAGTGGAGTTAGAAGACAAAGTCATCAAAATGATCAAGGATTTCCAGAACGCTGAGGGGAATGAAGGAGGACACCTGGCTAGAGCATACCTGCTGTTAGGACTGCGCGAGCCAGGGAACTTGTTCGATGGAATCAAGAATTTCGAATCTGGGGAAGGTCATTCTTGGGCTAAATAGGCTCAATTTACCTTTTGTCTTTCATAAATGTAATAAGGTCGAGTGCCATTAGTGACTTATTTCCTATTTGTTATTTTAGTATCGTTTTGGGATTCCCCTATTTACATTAATGAAATGAGGCATTTTGGCATCTAAGTTCTCCAAATCAACTTGTCGCTAGGCCTACCTCGGGCACAACGAGGCTCCCAAATTAAGATGCGCATTTACAATTCTGCAATATATGTTTAAATACTAGAAATATTTTTCTCATGATCCTCACTAACTTGTTACCTTTTGTTTTTATTTTATTTCTTTTGATTATTCCCCTTCCCCAAAGGTTGGTTTGTGCATTCTGGCATCATCAGCATACCATACAAGATCCAGGGGCCCTCCACCTTCTCTTCCTCCTAGTCCACCTAAACGCAAAGGCAAAGGAAAGATGGAAGACTTGAGTAACATTATAAAGGAAAAATATCACCAGTTGAACATCCAGAGGCTTCAGACAGTAGGGGTACTAAGGTCTAGAATGATGCTGTGTCACAACTTGAAAAATGGCTACTGAAACTTCAAGGGGAACTTGAACATGTTCGAAACCTAGCGAATTTGTCCTTCTCACTTAATGTTCCGGATGTCAGCCACCCAAACACTCAAAACCCCGCACCACCTCAGAATAACCCCAACAGACAGAACCCTCCTGTAACTCACCACTATACAACTCCACCACAAAACCAAACCCTCCCACCATAATACCAACAAAACACCTGCCACACTCCCCGAAATACCCGACCAATCGCTCCTGAACAACAAAATTCCACCAATTATTACCTCTATGCTCAAGCACCAGGCCACCAGAACAACGCTATATACGTGGAGACTCTATCTCACTCCACCCAACCTAATTCTTACACACCAAAATCTAGTGAGAAAGACCTGCTTATCATGAACTTGGTCGAAGAACTCAAAAAATTAACTTGCCGAGTTCAAGGCATGGAAGGAGGTAAGGGGATCGAAGGATTAAACTATGAAGATCTCTGTATACAGCCTGATGTAGAAATACCGGAGGGTTACAAACCTTCCAAGTTCGAGATGCTCGACAGTACTGGTGATCCGAGGGTCCATTTGAGGACCTATTGTGACAAAGTGGTCGGAGTTGGAAGAGACAAAAAGATTCGGATGAAATTGTTCATGAGGAGCCTCACAGGGGATGCCTTGTCCTGGTACATCATCCAGTACTGCAAGAAGTGGCCTAATTGGGTGAGTATGGCCTCGGATTTCATGGACCGATTTAGGTTCAACATGGAAAATGCGACGGACATATTTTACATCCAGAATCTCACGAAGAAACCCACTGAAACCTTTCGCGAGTATGCCACTCGTTGGAGGTCCGAAGCGGCCAAAGTTAGGCCGCCATTAAATGAGGAATTGATGAACAAATTCTTCGTCAGGGCACATGACCCGTAATATTATGAAAGACTGATGGTAATTGAAAATCACAAGTTCTCTGACATCATCAAGCTGGGTGAAAGGATTGAAGAGGGCATCAAGAGTGGGATGGTCAAAAATTTTGAAGCACTATAAGCTACCAACAAAGCAGTGCAATCCGGTGGTATATCCAAGAAGAAAGACGTAGGAGCGGTAATGGTTGCACAGGGACCCAAATCCCCACTTACATATCGAACCTCTCCACTTGCATACCAAGAACCTCCACCTACATATCAACTGTCACCTCCACTTACATATCAATCGTCAGCTCCACCTACATATCAACCCACATCTCCAAGATATTCCTAACCAGCCATTGCCTATCATACATACAACTCCCAACCTTCTCACTTTCAGTGACATCCAGCTTGCTGAAATTTCCCAAGATCTCGACCCAAGTTTGACCGCAGGCAACCCAAATAATATACCGCCATTGCCGAGCCCATTGACCAGCTGTATGAAAGTCTAAAAGCTGCTGGTTTTACGTTACCCCTATCCCTGCTGTAGGCACAGAGAATCCATCCCAATGGGTCAATCCAAACAAAACCTATGCATACCATTCCGGCATGAAGAGACATACCATCGATGAATGTCGCTCGTTAAAGGATAAGGTCCAGGCTCTGATCGACAACAAAGTCATTCAAGCAAAGGAAGTTGCTCCTAATGTTCGCAATAACCCCCTCCCAGATCACAGGGGTGGAGGCGTCAATGTGATATAAATGGATGAAGAATGGGACCCAGAATGGTCAATCGGGTTGACCAAAGAAGGTGATCACCCCAAGAAGCCAACCGTTACACTTAATCCCATCATAGTGCAGACACAGCCGTCATGAGAGGCTGAGGTGACTACATCAGTCCCGTTCGAGTTTGAGATATCAACGCCTACAAATATGCCCGTACCATTCGAGGTTGAAATAGCACCACCTACAGTGACTCATGTCCTATTAGGGGGACCAGAGGAGGAAGAAACATTAGCAGCCTTAAGGACTTATTATTGGAAGATGAGGATATGGATTGTTGTGTCATAATTGAGGAGGAGGAGGAGGAAGGCCCTACCATCCAAGCTGTAAGCAAGGGATCCTTCCTCAGAAACTGGACTGTCAGACCATCCAGGGCTCGACGAGTGCCGGGGTAGCGAGGCTGAACAAGCACTATTTATTTTATTTGCTGAATAATTTCCTTTTCGCATTTTTCGGTTTTAAATAAAATCGCTTGTATTCCAAAACATTGTTTAAATTATTGAAATCACTTTTATGTTTCAATGAATCAGTATTTATTTTTATCATTTTTCTCTCATATTTTTATCTATACAACATTACTATTCCTAGTTTTGATGAACCAATGACTGGGAAATACAATGAGACAACGCAACAAAAGGATAGTGATTCAGAAGAAGAAGATATCCTACCTTAGAAAATCGTCAGAGAAGTAGAGGACTTTGAAAACAAGCCTAAGTCCAATCTGGATGACCCCGAGGTAATCAACTTGGGAGATTCAGAGACTGTCAAAGAAACCCGTATCAGCATCCACCTGTCACCGCTAGAAAAACAAGAGTATACACGATTCCTGAAGGAATGTGAAGACATATTTGCATGGTCATACGATGATATGAACAGACTAAGTACATCTATCATGGCTCACAAGTTTCCCATCAATCCAATGTGCCCACCAGTGAAGCAGAAGCTTCGGAAGTTCAAGCCTGACATGAGTTTGAAAATCAAGGAGGAAGTCACCGAACAAATCAATGCCATGGTCCGCAGAGTACTGACATGAGGAGCTCTTATACTTGAAGAAATGGATGGAGAAGTCTGGCCAAACCGATCAACTCACATGCAGTTAAACGATACTGTCTGTAACTCTTTATGCTTTTCTCGAATGATGTAAATTGAATTACGCTCGACCTGATTCCCGTTTTAAGAGGGGATACGTGGGGAGCCTTTTGGGTTCGGTCATGATTCAATAAAAATCTCATTTCCCCTCACAATTGGAAACTGTGGCAGAATTTTGAGGAGGACCCCCAAAATTCTGAAGCAAGTTCAGCCGATCGCTACATGTACAGCAGTCGGAGATGCTAATTCATCTAACTAGGGTAGAATTTTGAGGAGGACCCTCAAAACATATTTTTCACTATGTCTTTACAAAACTATGCATGCTTTCTTGTAAGGTAACTTCATTTAGCCAAACGCTACCCGGATTACTTAAACCGGATCTTTAGGCCAAGCAAAGCAAGTCAAGCAAAGCCAGCGGGGATACAAACCAACCTCTCCTTTTATAGCACTCACAATTTTTCTTTGGATGCAGGGACAAAGGATAAACATGCCACAAAGTCACAATCCTCACAGCAATTGCGTTATCCAAATCTGCTACCAGCTAAGAAATTCTGCTACTATCTGCTATTCATTCTATTTTCTGCATAAGGCTAAACGCTGCATTCACCTTGCATAAGGATAATCTATGCCTTCCCTCTGCATGAGGCTAATCTCTTCCTTCCCCTTGCATAAGGCTAAACACTTCCTTCATTTGCATAAGGCTATTCTCTGCCTCCCTCTACACGAGGCTAAGCCCTGCCTCCATATTTGCATAAGGATAATCTCTGCCTTCATTTGCATGAGACTAAGCTATGTCTCTATATCTGCATAAGGCTAATTGCTGCCTTCATCTGCATAAGGCTAATCTATGCCTTCACTTTGCATAAGACTAAGCTTTGTCTCCATATCTGCATGAGGCTAAGCCCTGCCTGCATAATCTCTGCCTTTACTTTGAATAAGGATAATCGCTGCTGTCACATCTGCATGAGGATAAGCTCTACCTCTACACCTACATGAGGCTAAGCTCTGCCTCCAGTTTAGATTCTTTCACCGAGACTAAGCACTGTCTCTTAAGCATTATTTACTTTGCTCTCCTTTCGGGCTAAGCTCTGCCCTCAGCTTCACAAGACTAAGTCTTTTCTTGAGATTATAACATCATAATATTGCATCTCATGGGCTGAAATATCGCCAACTTGTCCAAAGGCATCACTGTCTAAAGGCATCATCCTCATAGCCGGAAGACAACATGTCATGGCCTGGGGATCTCTCTCGACTTGCATCATTATTCAAAGGCGTCATAATTCGGAGGCACCATCTTCATGGACCGAGAAAATCATTTCATGGCCTGTGAATCTCTCACTGATCACCTCATGGCCCAGAATGTCATGGTCCAAGGACGTCATCCTTAACCGTCCGAAGAAAACTTCCATGGCCCGAAGGGAATCTGCATCATGTTTAAATTTTTGCACAAATATATGCTCATCGTATCTTTTATTTGCAGGTGACCTCGCATGCAACTGCCGTCTCAGTAGAAGCGATCTCGCTCCAGTTCCTCCGACTATACCAAACTTGACCGCTCCCATAAACCATTCCTTCACCAAGATATTGTGTCCATTTCTTATGATTATTTTGCCGGTATATTTCACTGATGAATCCTTAACTGCACACGGCCTGATTCTTGTAGGACTAGGGATATGTAGGCAGCTCAAAAACTAGAATGCGGCCTAAATCTCTCAAACCGTTTCGCTCGGTCAAAATTGGACATCATATCATTACCCGACAACTCTTTCATCTTATCCGGGTAAAGAGGGGCAGCTGTTGATACCCAATTTTTCCTAAAATAATTTAAAATTGCATATATACCTTCAAAATCATACATTAGTATTCGTTGGTATTTTTCAATAAACTCTCGGACCCTTGAAATCCCAGATCCCTCAGAAGATCCTGCACTAGCGGATGCCCTAGCTTGTTGCTGGGTAGCTACAAACTGTGTCAACAAGTGCACTGCACTTCTCAAGTCCTGATCTAATGGAAGCAGAGGGGGAACTGGATGTGTGGTCTTCTTAGGAATCTCCTCAGGTGGTGGAGGAGCCGGTAATGGCTGAGTAGGGGTCTCTCTCTGGGCCTCAGATTGGGCCCCATCTACTGAGGGTACCCTGGTAGTCCATTCATCAATTGTTATATCTCTCCTCTGGCTAGTCGTAGTCTTCCTAGTCACGTCACCTGTGCATGCGAACGCCAACACGTAACTTTAACTCAAATTTCCTATGACTCAGTTCTACAACACGATTTAGATTTGAAAAAAGGGTAATCAACTCCTAAATTCCCTGTAGTCCCCTTCTTATATAATTTAGTGCACCACACATATATAAACAAGACACTACTAGACACGGGTTATAGACTCCCTAGGAAAGAACTGCTCTGATACCACTTTTGTCAAGCCCCAATCCTAGGGGCGAGACCGGCACCTGGTGCCTCATATAGCCCTGCTTACCAACTTGCGACTAAGGGACTGTGGACGTATAATGTCATACTTTGGCCAGGGGCCACATTGCAAGACAATTTGCGAAGCAAAATATAAAACTGAATGGAAACTAACGCTGACTAAATGTCAATATAAAGCTGGCCCGCCACGGTCGTCATAACTACTACAACTGACAAGCCAACAAAATATACATACAGGGCCCACAAGCCTAACATACTGTACTAACTGACATTATATGTCTATAAGCCTCTACTGATGGATGTACTGTGATCGGAACAAAGCTCCGACCTGCCCATAGCCTATATACATATATACACAAGATGTACACAAAACTTCCACACCCAACAACTCCGAAGGATGTGGAGCTTACCGATAAAGCTGAATATGGGCAACACCTACTGAGGAGGTCTATGATTCCATCTGTCTGAACCTGCACGAATGAAATGCAGCGTCCCTAGAAAAAGGGACGTCAGTACGAAATAATGTACCGAGTGTTGATACCCAATTTTTCCTATAATAATTTCAAATTGCATATATACATTCAAAATCATACATTAGTATCAATTGGTATTTTTCACAATTTTATTAATTTGTCCAGTATTTTTATTTCTAATAAATAATTACAAAATTGAATCACAAATGATTTCAAAAAATTTCTTGATTTAATTTATTATTTACGATCCTATTAAGACAAAATTATTCCATAAATAGCCAAATTAGCACCTTTTGTCTATAATTGCAATGACTTTGCAATTATAGCCAATGCAATAATTTGTACTATTGTTTACAAGAAATTAGTCTTTTGTATTTTAAATACTAAATAATCGTTCTCAAAATATTTCTATGCATGAAATTTATTTTTTATAATTAGTAATTATTTTAATTAGTTTATCTTGGGTATTCAACAAATGGCCCTGTTCTATTTCAATTATATCCTAAATTAAGCCAACCCAAATGCCTTATACACCCAGGCAAAAAATCCAAGGCCTACCCGACCCAACTCTTGCTAAATCCTGGTCGTTGATCAATTTTGATCAACGGTCCGGATTAACCCATTCCTAATTTAATCTAAACGAACCCCTCCCCCCAACCACTCGTTTCTCCTCTCACGCTCGCCGTCACACTTCACTCTTCTCTCCAAATCCTCTCTACCCTAACCCTAATTCCCCTTTAGAGTATTTTGTGATTTTTACCTTAATGTGTCCTATTAGGGTTCCAGATTTGATTCTTCCTGCTTATACTCGACTTGTATGCTTATTCATGGAAGTTTATGTTATTTCCCTTAAAGTCAGTACTATTTCGATTCTTTGAATCCCTGATTCACTGTGTTATGCTAATTTCTTGTTATTTTCCCTATTTTTTATAGCCTTAAATTATTTCTTAGCTTATTCTGTGATTGACCGTGTTATTTACTACTTATTTCCTTAATTGAAAATTTGTGTACCTACCCCTAATTACCTACTCTATACTTCAGTTTGTTTAAAGTCTTTCCTTAATTAGCTACCTTCTCTTTACCGTTGGTAAATTACTCCCTTAATTAAGGGAGGAATTTACTAGTTTTACTCTTAATTGATTCTGTGGCTCTTCAATTACTGAACAATTGATTATTTACCTTATTTACCTAGCTCTCGACTATTATATATACTCCATTCTATCTCACTACACACACGAACACTAGTTCATAAACTCCCTCTCTTACACTTAAAGCTTTCAGCTCTTTCTTGTTACTTGCTACTTCTATTGAACTAGCCGGCTGTAAGCCAAGGCTAGTTATTTAAATACACTGCTCTATACTTTGTGTCTACTCTCCTTAACTGGTATGTTCTGTTTAATTCAAGTTCCAAACCCCACGTGTTCTGTTACAGCTTTAGTTCACTGATTCCCTGTTCTGTTATTGTTATGATTAGCATGCTGCCTTCCCCTAACATGTTTCAACTTCATTTTGTTCCTTGTATGCAAGCATGTTTGTTTGCTTGCTTATTTTCTTTCTCAGATTCTAGTGTTAAAATGCTTTGCTAAGTCATTTACTATCAGTAATGTTGATTCTATGTTTAACTATGTTTAGTACAACTAGGTTCTCAACTGTCTGTTCTGAAATCCATGCCCTATGTCTGTATTATTAGCTATTCCTTAATCCCGAAAACTCCTAAAAAAGCTTCAATGTTTCTATTTTTTATGTGTTTCACTATATGTGTTGTATATGTCCCCAACTCCCAATATCCCTATGTGAATCATGTTGTTAAGTGATGTGGAATCTGTTTGCTCTGAGTTAATCTGCTGTTTTGTTTGATTCTTCAAATGTTTACACTGTTCTTGTTCAAACTATTTTACTACTAATCAACCCCTATTTTTTATAAAACTTCTTCACTTAATTTAGTCTTTTTCAATACTATTTTCATATCAAAACCTTTTCAAAACTATGTCAAGCACTCTCACTTTACTCTTAAGTCCCTAGGTTCTGCCCCTCCAGTGTGTGTACTGCCTTGGGATCCTTTTGAGAAACCATGGAACTCTGGCACACTAAGGCTGGCTATTCCACAATGCACTTACTCAATCCCTATTATGGGAGGTCTGGGTGCGAGCACTGCTCGGGATCCTTGAGGTCCTTAGGGAACTCTGACGCACCTGGATATGAAATTGGTTATGAAATTTTGGCATTTTGAGACTACTGAAGGCTTGGGGTCATCAGATGTGTTTGGGCCTGCTTCAAGCTCCCTATAGTTTAACTTCTTTCCTTTTTACTTATGTAATTCATTCAGCCATTGGTCTGTAATAATTATTTTTAAATAGATACTGGGGTGGCTAGTGAAATGAGTAGGGTAGTTGTATGATCCTGTTGATATTATTAGGTAGAAAGCATGTTTTAGGCTTTACATTCTGTGTATATGCATTAGACTCCATGCCCTAGGACCAATGTGTTCATCCAAATAATGTGCTCCTCGGTCAATGAATAACTTCAACATAAAATTTTCACTCTTGTGTGCATTTAGAAATCATGTTCGAGGAATTTTGTTTGCATTCGCTTCAGTACGCCTCATTTTTAACTAAGATAAGCAACTAACCATGAAAAGGTATAAAAATCGTCTCTCATATAGATGTTATACTTCTGAATAAAAACTGGTACAAATTCCCTTTTTAAGTCTTCCTTGTCACACCTCCTTTTTCTGACAAGGGTTGGATATGGGAGTTTTTCCAATTTAAGTAACATTATTCGGATTTGGGATTTATTTATTAGTTTCAGAGTTGCCACCCAGATTTTTACGGTGCTCCGGGACACCACTTATTTATTGAAATCCCAAACCGAGGAAATTTTGACTCTGTTTAAAATGTTTGTGACCAGAAATCCGAGTAAGGAATTTTGTTAACCCGGGAGAAGGTGTTAGGCACTCCCAAATTC
>ML329811.1:0-55924 GCA_005239505.1 Nicotiana paniculata
TAGATGAATACTCGATAAACTGGGAGGCATAACAAGCCTATAAGCCACCTCCCCAATCCTCTGGTGCTTATACTTGACCTGCTGACAGTTGAGACACCGAGCCACAAACTCCACAACATCCTTTTTCATCCTCCTCCACCAATAATGCTGCCTCAAATCCTGATACATCTTCGCGGCACCCAGATGGATGGAATACCGCGAACTATGAGTCTCTGCTAGAATCAAATCTCGAAGCGCATCTACACTGGGCACGCAAATCCGGCCCTGAACCCTCATGACCTCGTCATCACCAATAACCACATCCCTGACATCACCACGACGGACCATGTTCTAAAGAACAAGCAAATATGGATCATCAAACTGGCATGCTCTAATCTGATCGTAAAGAGAATACATGGAGGCTACACAAGCCAACACCCTCGGGGGCTCTGATAGATCCAATCTCACCAACTGACCCGCTAAGGCCTGAACAACAAGGGCTAATGGCCGCTCTGCTACTGGAAGGTAGGCTAGACTCCCCAAACCCTCTGCTCTGCGACTCAAGGCATCGGCCACTACATTGGCCTTCCCCGGGTGATATAAGATAGTGAGGTCATAATCCTTGAGGAGCTCCAACCATCTCCTATGACGCAAATTGAAGTCCTTATGCCTCAGCAGATACTGCAAACTGCAATGATCAGTAAAAATCTCACACTGCACTCCGTACAAATAATGCCGCCAATTATTCAAGGCATGAATAATGGCAACTAACTCAAGATCGTGCACTGGATAATTCTTCTCGTGCACCTTCAACTATATGGACGCGTAGGCAATCACCCTACCGTCTTGCATCAATAAAGCTCCCAAGCCAACTCTAGAAGCATCACAATAAACTGTGTAAGAACCCGAACCGGCATGCAAAACTAGCACTGGAGCTGTAGTCAATGCTGACTTGAGCTTCTGAAAGCTCTCCTCACACTCATCATACCATCTGAATAGAGCACCCTTCTTGGCCAATCTGGTCAAAGGCGAAGCAATAGAAGAAAATCCCTCCAGAAAGCGATGGTAATATCCCGCCAAACCAAGGAAACTCCTAATCTCTGTAGCTGAGGACGGTCTGGGCCAACTCTGCACCGCCTCTATCTTCTTTGGATCAACCTGAATCCCCTCGCTAGACACCACGTGCCCCAAGAAAGCTACCGAACCAAGCCAAAACTCGCACTTGGAGAATTTTGCATAAAGCTTCTCCTCCCTCAACCTCTGTAACAGAACTCTCAAATTCTGAGCATGCTCTTCCTAGCTACGAGAATACACCAGGATGTCATCAAGGAACACAATGACGAAGGAATCAAGATAAGGCTAAAACACGTTGTTCATCAATTGCATGAACGCAACTGGGGCATTGGCCTTTCCAAATGACATAACGAAGAACTCATAATGACCATATCTGGTCCTGAAAGCAGTCTTCGGAATGTCAGAATCCCGAATCCTCAACTGATGATACCCAGATCTCAAATCAATCTTGGAAAACACTCTGGCTCCCTGAAGCTGGTCAAACAAATCATCAATGCGAGGCAAGGGATACCGGTTCTTCACTGTAACCCTATTCAACTGCCGGTAGTCAATACACATACGCATGGACCCATCCTTCTTCTTCACGAACAACACCGGTGCACCCCAAGGTAACACACTAGGCCGAATGAACCCTTTACCCAAGAGTTCCTGATGCTGCTCCTTCAATTCCTTTAGCTCCGCTGGTGCCATACGATAAGGTGGAATAGAAATAGGCTGAGTGCCTGACACCAAGTCAATACCAAAATAAATATCCCTGTCAGGTGGCATGCCTGGGATGTCTGCAGGAAAGACATCCAGAAAATCACAGACCACATGAACTGAATCAATAGTGGGAGTCTCACCACTGACATTCCTCACAAAGGCCAAATAAGATAAACACCCTTTCTCAACCATGCGCTGAGCCTTCAGGTAAGAAATCACCCTGCTAGGCGTAAACTCAGGAGAACCTCTCCACTCAACCCTCAGACACGCCGGCATAGCTAAGGTCACAGTCTTAGCGTGACAATCAAGAACAACATGACACGGAGATAACCAATCCATGCCCTATATCACATCAAAATCGACCATGCTGAGTAACAGTAGGTCCACTTGGGTCTCCAGACCCCCAATAGATATCATGTGTGACTGATACACGTGGTCCACAACAACAGTATCGCCTACCGGAGTCGACACATGAACAGGGGTGCACATCCAGGAAATCGGCAAAATATGAAGAAACATAGGAATATGTAGAACCAGGGTCAAATAAATCCAAGGCATCACGAAAATAGACTGAGACACTACATGCGATCACGACATCTGAGGCCATAGCATCCGGCCTTGCTGGAAATGCATACATGCGAGCCTGACCTCCCCCTCTAGGGCGGCCTCTGGCTGACTGACCACCTCCCCTGGCTGCCTGTGCAGGTGGTGAAGTGACTAGAGCTGAAGTCGAGGGCTGTCCCCTCTGCTAAGAAGATCCATCGGAACGGCGGGGACACTGCCTCCACCCATGCCCGAACTCTCCACACTCAAAACAACTCCCTAGAGCTAGAGGCGGGGACTGATAGAAACCCCTAGAACCCGTACGATACCACTGGAAGACTCATGCATAGAATATCCTTGAACTGGGGTGCTCGAGATGCACTCTGTGCTGGGAGGGAACCAAACGAAGTACGGCCTAACTGAGAACCACAAGGACCCTTCCCCGAGGATGCACCACTATATGTTAGGCGGCCTGACTGAGGAGGCCTAAATGAACGGCCCCTACCCTGCTGAAACTGTCCCCGAAAGGGGGCACCACTAGAACTGCCCGAACCACGAGGCCTCTTGGCCTCCCTCTCCTCCCGCTCCTGGCGGCGAACTGACTCAATATCTCGAGCTATGTCAACAACCTGCTTGAACAAAGCACCCGATACTCTCTCCCGAGTCATAAATAGCCGAAGATGAAAAGAAAGACCATCTACAAACCTCCTCACCCTCTCCCTATCAGTAGGGATAATCTCAGAAGCTTGCCTAGCCAACTCGGAAAACCTCATCTCGTATTGAGTAACTGATGACTCTCCCTGGCGCAGCTGCTCAAACTGCATGCGCTACTCCTCTCTGTGGGACTGAGGAACATACTTCTCCAAAAAGATCGTGGAGAACTGCTGCCAGGTGAGAGGTTCTGAACCAACCGGCCTACGCCTCTCGAATGACTCCCACCAGGTAAAAGCAGCACCCGCAAACTGAAATGTAACAAATGAGACCCCAACTATCTCCAAAATACCCGCAGTACGCAGTATCCTCTGACACCTATCTAGAAATCCCTGGGCATCCTATCCCTTTATACCGATGAAAGTCGAAGGCTGAAGTCTGCTGAATCTCTCCAACTTGCGCTACTCGTCCTCAGGCATAACAGGACCACATAATCTTGGACCGGAGCAACTGACTGAGCTGGGACTGCTCCCGGTGCCTGAATACCCTGTGCAACCTGCTCAGGTGCCCGGGCAGCTGGAGTCTGATTGCCTCCCCCGGCCAGAGCTGTGGTGGCAGTAGAAGACATGGCGACTGCCTGAGCCAAACTGGTGCATACTGTAAATATCTGAGACAGGGTCTGAAGACCCAAAATAACCAGAGGCACTGCTGGTGCCTGAGCCTGTCACGCTGGGACACCATCGGCGGGAACCTGATCATGATCGATAGGGGGATCCTGAGGTACTTCCCCGCTGCTGCACGGGCTGGCCCCCTACCTTTACCACGCCCTCGACCGCGGCCTCGACCTCTCGCTGGTCTAGCCGGTGACTGGTCACTCTGATTGGTATGGTGTGTCCTCACCATCTGTGAGAGAATGAAAAAACGTAAGTTCAGATTTCAAGAATCAATAGACCAGTACAAAAGAGTTCAAGAAAGATATAAATATTTCCTAAATGTTTGGCAGCCTCTCGAAGATAAGTACAGACGTCTCCGTACCGATCCACAAGACTACTAAACCTGCTCATGACCGTTGAGTCCTATGTAACCTAGGCTCTGATACCAAAATGTCACGACCCCAAATCCTAAATTGGCCGTGAGGGCGCCTATCGTGGAACTAGGCTAGCCAACTACCGCATGTTCGCAATTTCTCTTAAAATCCCAATAAAGTTTCAAGAGAAATAATAGGCCAATATACAGCGCCAACTACTGAATATAATAGGCCAATATACAGCGCCA
This sequence comes from Nicotiana paniculata, assembly GCA_005239505.1. Lineage (NCBI taxonomy): Eukaryota > Viridiplantae > Streptophyta > Magnoliopsida > Solanales > Solanaceae > Nicotiana > Nicotiana paniculata. The sequence goes on from ML329811.1 coordinate 4,225, forward strand.
CCAACCCCAAAACACGGAGCCAACTAGTCATGAGCATCTATAAGAATAAGCCAAAATATACTATTATAATACAAAACCTCCGAATGAAAGCTAGATACAACAAGAAGGGAAAAACAGAGATGTTGCAGACGCTGAACAGCTACCTCTATATCTCGCACCGCGCGGAATAAATGGCTAAGGCTCGATATCTGCACCTGAATCTGCACACAGAGGTGCAGGGAGTAATGTGAGAACGCCAACTCAGTAGTAATGAAAATAAATCGAGTCTAAGCGGCAATGAAACACACAAAAATCAATGCCATCAAATCACAATATACACAACCTTACTTTCCAAAAATATAAACATCAATGTACAAAATCATCATGCCTTAAACCAACTTAAAAAAAAGTCCTTTAAAGAATACACATTTTTAAACACTTCAAACCGAAAGATTAGTATTAAAATGAATGTAGTAAAATCATAAGTAGCCCCTCGGGAAAAAACATGTATCATAATCAGCCCCTCAGGCATGCCTCATAGTCACTCAGCACCTCACCATCACTCAGCACCTCACAGTCACTCATGCCTCCCAATCACTCGACACTCGGTGCACTCACTGGGGGTGTGTACAGACTACGGAGGGGTTCCTTCATCCCAAGCGCTAATATCACTCAGCACCTCACAATCACTCTTGGCCCTCGGCCACACTCAGTAGAACCACTCAAAAGGGCCCTCGGGCGAATCAGTAAATAATAGGGTACTCGACCCAAAACATCATTTTAAATCTCATGTAGTGTAAATCAGGCTGAGTTTCAAAAAATAGTATGCACAATGAGGCTGAGTGAAATCATCAACAAATAGTGAGGAAAAACAGCAGTAAAAATCCCCCAAAGGGTCTAAGCAGATCGACAGGAGGCCCCAAACACGGCTCATAGCCCAAATATTTCACAAATCTTTAGAACATAATTTAACATAAGGTTTTGAGTAAAATATGCAACTCATTAGTTGCCACGGAGAGGACCTAGTCCAATCCAAAAATCAGTATGCGCCACATACTCGTCATCCGACATGTGCGCCTTTCTAAAATCAGTGAGAATTATGTAGTCCGGGGTTCCATACCCTCAGGACAAGATTTATAACCATTACTTACCTTTACCGGGCCACAACACTAGTCCATAATGCCCTTGCCCCTCAAGTTGGCTCCCGATTGCTCCGAATCTAGCTAAAACCAGTTTAATATCATCAATATATATCAAAGGAACTCAACCCAATCGAAAACTATCAAATTATACAAGAATCTCGAAATTCGGCCAAAGCTGAGCCCTGGGCCCACATCTCGGAATTCGATAATTTTTACATCACTGGAAACCTCGTCCTCCCACGATTCTAATCATACAAAAATCATCACAATCGGATCACAACTGCCTCCCCAAAACCTCAAAAGAAATTCCAACTCTCCACCCCTTCTTCCCAACCTTTTCCTTCTTAAATCCTTCAAATTTCAAGCATAATCCGTACAAAATAGCATCGAAACGATGTTAATAACCAGAGAACTTACCTTCACTGAAGAATCACGAGTTCCCTTCTTCCAATTGCCTTCAAAGAACTCCTCCTTCATGCAAAAATGGTGAAAATGAGAGAATTTTCACGGAGGCCCTTTTTATACTTTTTCGGCCAGCATTTACGCACATGCAGACACTTAGTCGCACCTGCGAACCCGCACCTGCGGACCTGCACCTGCAGTCCCAGGTGCGCACCTGCGAAATCCCACTTAACGGACCAAATTCACACCTGCGGCCAATCCTCCACACCTGCGGCTACCCATCCGTAGGTGCAGCGAAAACTTCGCACCTGCGACATCGCACTTGCGGCTACCCATCCGCAGGTGTGGCCAACACTAGAAATCACACCAGCAACTATTTCTGCAAATTTTCAAAGTTTAAAACCCCGCTAACCATCCGAAATGTATCCCGATACCCTCGAGGCCCCAACAAAACATACCAACACACCCCATAGCATTAGTCCAACTTAGTCGAAAAATTACATCAAATTCAAGCCTATGAACTTTGAAACTTCCAAATTTCGCCTACGCCGAAACCAACCAAAACACCTCTGATTGACCTGAAATTTTGCAGACATATCCAAAATGACATTAGGAACCTGCTCCAACTTCTGAAATTCGATTTCGACCCTGATAGCGTAGTTTCCACTGCCGACCGGAAATCGCCAAAAACTAACTTTCGCCAATTCAACTAATTCTACACCGGACATCACAAAAATATTCTGAACACACTCCTAAGTCCCAAACTCCTGATGGAGCTATCCGAGCCATAAAATCTACATTTCGAGGTCGTTTACCAACAAGTCAACTCTCAGTTGACTTTCTCAACTATTAGGCTACTTTAAGAGACTAAATACCTCAATTCTTACCATAACCACTCCGAACCCAAACCAACTGACCCAACACAAAAAAAATAGGCTAGCAATATATAAAAAATGCAGAAATGGGGGAAATAGGGCAAATCTCACGGAACGACCGGCCGAGTCGTTACATTTGGTATTGAACGCGACCTTGTGTTAGCTCGTCACTACTTTCAACCTAATGTTAGGTTTGCTACTTACTGAGTACATAGAGTCGGTTGTACTCAAACTAAACTTCTGCACCTTGCGTGCAATGTTGGTTGCGGATGTTGCTGTGTTCAGTGGGAGCTGGATTGAATATGTACCTGCGTCCCGGTTGTTGTTGCCCGTTTTTCGTGGTAGCTCTAGATCTATAAAACTCTATTTATGTACTTTCAAGCAGACGATGTATTATTTCATTTCAGCCTTGTAAATTCTATTCTTATACGCTCATGATTTGTACTACCAGTCCTTGGGAAATGTATAAAAGTCAGATAATTTCCCTACTTTTTGTCTTGTTAATATTATTGGAATTGGATAGATATTAGTTGGCTTACCTAGCGGGTTGGATGAGTTTCCATCACGACTAGTGGTTTTGGGACCGTGACAAGTTCGTATCAGAGCTCTAGGTTCATTGGTTCTACAAGTCATGAGCAAGTATCTAGTAGAGTCTTACGGATTGGTATGATGACGTCCATACCTATCTTTGAGAAGCTACGGGGAATTTAGGATATACTTCCAATTTTTGTTTCCTTATCGTGCAACATTGATTCAGCTTGAAGCATAACTCTTGAATTCCTTCCACACATTCGTATGCGCACATAAGCGCTCAGTATCAGCTGTTCAATGACAGCTTGTGAAGGTGCGAGATATGATTTTGGCATGCTGACGATGGGCTAGTCTGGAGGACTTGAGGCCGGTTTTGACTCTAGCTTGATCACAGAGATTTCGATTGTGTGAGCACTTGCTTTTGGGACTTATATGTCTGTTGGTGTCCCTATTAATGGGATTTATAATTAGATGACAATGTGGTGAGTATGATTTGATTTCGAGATGTGTTCAGATTGTTCTAATGTGACAAGAAGAGTTTACTTGAGATGTAGCAAGGACTATTGGATGTTTGATTTTTGTCTTGATTTGGTGTATGGCCTCGAGTTATGGGTGTGTTGAAAGACCTCTCACGTAGTTTAGTTGTGGAGTGAAGTAGATTTTCGTGTCGTGTTATGAGTTCAAACTCAGGAAAATTAAGTGATTGCATAATAATTATGATTGTGGAAGAGTATAGAGAGATGTCAGTTTGAGGCAAAGCAGGTGAGTTATCTCCGCGAGATGTACTGAGGTTGTGTGGTCCCTATGATGTTTTGTAGAGAGTTCTCTTTTACAGTGAATGATATATGTTGCAATTTGAGTTTGGATCACTTGTGGAAGTTGGCTTGACTATTACAAGGGTGAAAGCTAGATTTGCAGATAATTTGAAGTATTAGATGGTTCGCATTCAAGAGCTCATGAAGGACTGAGTTGAATCTCACTGCGGCATTATGGCAGTAATACAGTATGGGCATTGTGAGTTATTGTGTGTTTTGATTTATGGCTTTGATCCAAGTGGGGAAGTCTTCTATCAACGAGTTGATTGAGATTGAGGATGACCCGACCGGTCGTTTTTAGAATTTGCACTCGCTTGGTAGTTTACGGGCATGATTAGCTCCGTATGATATACTATGACTTATTTGAATCGTTGGTTTTGATTTTCAGGTTATTAGAACCGGTTTGGAAGAATGAATTTCATTGTTGAAGCTTTAAGTTTAAAGAGTTGACCAAGTTTGACTTTTTGTGAACTTGACCCTGGAATGGAGTTATGATGGTTCCGTAAGGTCCGGATGGTGATTTTGGACTCAGACGTGTGCTCAGATTTGCATTTGGAATTTTCTGTAAGGTTTCAACTCAAATTGGCGAAAATTGGAAACTTGAAGGTTTGGAAAGTTCAAAAGTTTGGGCGGAAGTTGACTTTGAGGACATAAGATTCAGATTGTGGTTCCAGGAATTGGAATAGTGGCGTCATGTCATTTGGGACTTGTGTAAGATTTGGGTTCGTTCCAGGATGATTTGATATGTTTCGGCGCGAGTTTTGGAAATTGAAAGTTCAAAGCTCATTGATTTCGATTTGAGGTGTGATTGGTCGTTTCTATGTTGTTATGAGTGTTTTGAGGCCTCGAGTAGGTCCACATTGTGTTATGGAACTTGATGGCATGTTTGGATGGAGTTCTGAGGAGCTTGAGTGAGTTTCAGGCGAGGTTCAGAGCACTTTGGAAATTTTGGCAAAGGCTGGTGGTTGCTAGTTCTGATGTGATTGCACATGTGGCTGGTTTTGCCCAGGTGCGATGGCCGCAGAAGCGGTAGAGGAGTCGCAGAAGAGAGAAAGGGAACTGGGCGTGAGGATCACAAGTGCGGGTGCTTGGACGCACTGTAGCAACCATTGATGTGGTTCAAGTGCGCAGAAGCGTGATCGCAGAACTGGCTTAAAGACCGCAGGTGCGAGGTACTGCTGAGCCAGGCTGTTTCGCAGAAGCAAAGTTTTACCGCAAAAGAGGTAGTCACAGATGCGACGGATATTTTCCAAATACAGAAGTGCTGGGCAGAATGTTAAATACAAAGTTTCGTGATTTTGACTTCATTTTTACATTCCAAGCGCGGATTGAGGCGATTTTGGAGCAATTTTCATCACAAGGATAAGGGGGTAAGTGTACTACACTTGGTTTTGCCCTAAAGTTTCATAATATGAATTTTGAGTTTTGAACACCGATTTGGAGTCGGATTTGAGTGAAACTAGTATGGTTGGACTCGTAATCGAATGGGTTGTCGGATTTTATTAGTTTTGTCATGTTTCGAGGCGTGGGCTCGGGTGTGATTTTTGTCCAGTTTTGGGTTTTGATTAAGGATTCGATCTTCATCATTTGGAATTGTTTCTTTGGGCGTTATTTGATGTATTTGAGTTGTTTTTGGATAGTTTTGAGTCGTTCAAAGGTCGCTACGCGCGTGATGACATCTTTGGAGAATCGCTTGGCTTGCTCGGCATCGATATTGGCTTGTTCGAGGTAAGTAACTCTTCTAAACTTAGTTCTAAGGGTACGAAACCCCACAATACGTGTTATGTGATTGGTATTGAGGTGACACACATGATAGGTGACGGGTATGTGGGCGTGCACCATGTGAATTGGGACTCTATGGCATTGCTTAGTGGTCCTACTTTGCTGATCTCCGTGTTTCCACCATGTGATAAAGTAGTTAAACTGTCAATCATGCTAGATATCATGATTAGGCATTATGTTGATACTGTTTGGATCAATAGTGGTCGTTTCTTACTGTTATCTCACTGATTCCATTGATATTTCGTACTCAGTCATATTCATCCATATCATATCTCAGTCTCAGTTGTTTTTCATTGATGCATCATATCATTCCTACCAGGCTAGTTCCATGACATTGTGAGCCCGTTTACATCCCGTATATTCATATGCTAAAAGTTTTGTCGTAAGTAAATCGACGTAAGTTCGGGATTGAGATTATTTTGAGATTATAAGCATTATACTATTTCAAATAAGTGATAAGTAAATTCGTGAAGGTGAGAGGGTAAGCAAATCGAAGAAAATGATTTTCGTCGAAATTTGTTATTTTGGGATAAAATAAATACTAAGCTATAACACCCGGTATTTATGGACTAGTACCATACAAGTACCACATGTCCATGATAGTAAGGTGTATAAAGTGTGTTAAACGTGAGTAATATTTTAAGTAATTTGATATTATTCTTAATTGCGTGGGCATTAATCTACGTGTAAGTAGCTAGAATGACTAATCACCACTTAGTAGGTGGGCGTGGATACACCTAAAGAAGGGGTTCTCTTATGATTTGCTAGCTGGAGGCTCAAAACATTTGATTAAAAATGTAACACATGTGAGATCAAAGAATACCACGTGATCATGTCACTTTTGGAGACAAAGTGAAGCTATCTCCTTTTCTCTACTACTACTAAAATATTAGTAGGATTAATTTAATTGAAAAGAGGATGATGTTTGAGAATTTCTTGAGCAGCAAAGAAAAATAATGATATTATGCACAAATTTCATGCAAAATTATAATGTGTAATAGCAACGGGATTTTGCGATTCTAAGGGAGTACAATGCAATCTTTCTCAAGAATATCATATGGATTTTTTCTACTCCAGTCTTGCCGTCACGTGTTTTTTCGCAATTGACGTATGTTAAAGGTATTCGCAAGAGAATCGAATCAAGTATATTAAGGTTATCCCTTATTTCTTCTTGGTATGATCCAAATGATACAAAAAGAAATGAGCAAACACGCAATTTTCATAAACGACTATATTCATAGAAATGCTAGGGGATATATGTTCTTGATTCCCCATGTGACATATTATTATATCTTCTGTTCATGGGTCTTAGAATGATATGTAGTTGATAAAGTTTATCCAAAAGGAATATTGAGATTATTAACATATTTTCATGCATTTCATTCATTTATAGATGTACATTGACCCATGACCAGATGGCGTTATATGGGAAAAATTGTGTGTGTGTGTGTGTGTGTGTGTGTGTATGAGATATGGGAAAAAGTTACGATGTTATATACGCACCACCACCTGATCAGCTAGTATACATTGATGATTTTGCCCACAGCGGGCAAGATGATATGATGGGATGCCCACTGAGGCTTGATGATGTTATGTACACCTATACCTATGCATGGCACGACATTTATACGCACGTGCATGACATTATAAATATTTCAGAATTATAAAGTTACTTAGACTTAGAGACGGGATTCTTTTTTTTATTCCATGTTTCAACTATGTCTCTATGTACTGATCTTCATGCCTTACATACTTGGTACATTTATTGTACTGATGTCCCTTTGCCTGGGGACGCTGCGTTTCATGCCTGCAGGTCCCGATAGACATGTTGAGAGTCCTCCAAGTAGGCTATCAGCTCGCGGAAGGTGTTGGTGCGCTCCGTTGCTCCAAAGTTGCTTATTTGGTCAGTATGATTAGTACATGTATTGATTGGTACAGCGGAGTCAGTCCCGACCTTTATGATACTTATGTACTCTTAGAGGCTTGTAGATAGATGTCATGTATAAAGATACTTGTATGGCCTTGTCGTCATATGTTTTGAATTTTCAAATGATCATCTTGGCCAAATAAGCCCGTATGTCATATGTATAAGTTATATCAAGTTGGGTCATTATATGTCGAGTGTTCCCTCATGTTTTATTCGGGTTACCTCATATGGCCCTTCTGGACTATTTACCCATGTTGATGTAATGACAAAGATACATTACGTTGGTACTCGGTTGAGTAAGGGCACCGGGTGCCCATCCCGGCCCATCGGTTTGGGTCGTGACATAAGTGGTATCAGAGCAGTTCTGTCCTAGGGAGTCTACAAGACGTGTCTAGTAGAGTCTTGTTTATGGGTGTGTTGTGCACCACACTTATAAGCAGCAGGCTACAAGGAATTTAGGACTATCACTCTTTCTTATTACTCTAGATCGTGTGGTAGAGCTCAGTTGTAAGAATTCGAACTCTTAAACTCTATTTTACTCGTAATAAGACGATACCTACAACCAAATGATAGTTGGTAAGAGATTGAAATTGGTTGTGGAAGAGTTTAGTCAGAGGAACTCGATTTTGCATGATGCTTATGATGAGTAAATGTAAGGTCTTCAGTAGATCATATGTGTAATAAGACGTGTAAGCCTCTCGAAAAGGAACCTTAAGGCAAGAATATCTATCCACTCCTATGGTGACAAACAATGAGAGATTCACAAGGTAGATACAAGCTTCAACAAGTAAAAGAAGCAAGGTGAAGAAGGGTACGAGGTACCTAGTTAGTAGAGATGAACATTATCTACAATTGAAGAAGAGAGAGATATAAGCATTTTGAGTTACCTTCAACAGAAACAGAGGTATGTACAATTGGTCACACCCATTTCAGTTATGCCCTATGGGGGCTAACATATGTACTTAAGAGAAGGACGGGATATCAGGATCCGGCTGGGGTTAGGGTAACCCAAATTAGTGAATGGATTTCTTGCGTTAGTTGACATTTCCGAAGGATATTGCGAATGTGCTAATAAATCTCCATGTGAGACACCTCGATGGTGCACTCTAAAATAGTATAGCTAGATATGAGTATTACAAAGATAGGCACTGGAATCCTGGAAGGGATAAATATTACCTTAGCGTGACTCCCGTCCCTAGTAGAGAGAGAATGTTAGGCAACCCGAAGAGCCAGTGAATGGAGAAAGGGGAGCTAAAAGTAAAAGAATGTCTTGTCGAAGTTTTCAGAATAAGGTGATAGACATAAATGTTAGCAAGGAAATAAGAAGAGACATAATGAAGCATTATGAGTAAGATGTTATACATGATTAACAACGGTAGATAAAAAAAATTAAATGACAGTATTAAAGAGTCTATAGTCAAGGGAAGGAAAAGACAAAAGTTGACAAGCCTTGAGATAACAAAAGAGTATAGGCCATGAGTTTTCATCAGCCTTGTAAATTCTATTCTTATACGCTCATGGTTTGTACTACCAGTCCTTGGGAAATGTATAAAAGTCAGATAATTTCTTTACTCTATTGTCTTGTTGATATTATTGGAATTGGATAGTTATTAGTTCGCTTACCTAGCGGGTTGGGCTGGTTCTGTCATGACTACCGGTTTTGGGGTCGTGACAAGTTTGTATCAGACCTCTAGGTTCATTGGTTCTACATGTCATGAGCAAGTGTCTAGTAGAGTCTTGGGGGTCGGTATGATGACGTCCATACCTATCTTCGAGAGGCTACGGGGAATTTCGGATATACTTCTCATTTTTCTTTCCTTATCGTGCATCATTGATTCATCTTGAAGCGTAATTCTTGAATTCCTTCCACACATTCGTATACGCACATGAGCGCTCGGTATCAGTTGTTCAATGACGGCTTGGGATTCCATGGTTGAGGTGCGAGATGTGATTTTGGCATGCTGACGATGGGCTAGTCTGGAGGACTTGAGGCCGGATTTTGACTGTACCTTGATCATGAAGATTTCTATTGTGTGAGCACTTGCTTTTGGGACTTATATGTCCGTTGGTGTCCGTATTAATGGGATTTATGATTAGATGACTATGTGGTGAGTATGATTTGATTTTGAGATGTATTCAGATTGTTCGAATGTGACGAGAAGAGTTTACTTGAGATGTAGCCAGGACTATTAGGTGTTTGGTTCATGTCTTGATTTGGCATATGGCCTCGAGTTATGGGTGTGTTGAAAGACCTCTCACATAGTTTAGTTGTAGAGTGAAGTAGATTTTCGTGTAGTGTTATGAGTTCAAACTCAGGAAAATTAAGTGATTGCATAATAATTATGACTGTGGAAGAGTATAGAGAGATGTCAGTTTGAGGCAAGGTAGGTGAGTTATCTCTGCAAGATGTCCTGAGGTTGTGTGGTCCTTATGGTGTTTTGTAGAGAGTTCTCTTTTACAGTGAATGATATATGTTTCAATTTGAGTTTGGATCACTTGTGGAAGTTGGCTTGACTATTACAAGGGTGAAGGCTAGATTTGCAGATAATTTGAAGTATTAGATGGTTCGGATTCAAGATCTCATGAAGGACTTAGTTGAATCTCACTGCGGCATTATGGCAGTAATAGAGTATGGGCATTGTGAGTTATTGTGTGTTTTGATTTATGGATTTGATCTTAGTAGGGGAGTCTGCTATCAACGAGTTGATTGCACGATTATGTGTTGTATTGTTTTCGGTTTGAGGTATACTGGTGATTCAGTTATGACGGATGGGGTTTAAGATTGAGGATGACACGAGTAAAGGAATTTATGGATAGGGGTTGTATTACACTCTATGTGTATATGGGAATCATTTAATGATTGAGTGGCTAGCCGTGAAGGAAGCATGTAGTAGGAATTTTCTCGGTTTCTTAGGAGTGTGGATTACTCCCTTGGGTATTGGTGTGCTAATGGGGCACAGGTCGTTCGGTCCATTTAATTGAGATTTGAGAAGAGTGAATGACTCTCGAGAATGGTTCTAACGGATTCAAGATTTAAATGTAGCGATTTGGAATTTTCATGATTTGGTATATGGCTAGAAACTGAGAGTTACATTGGACGGTGTCGAGACTTATGGCATTTTTATATCATTGGGAATTTTGCATTTTCAGTATCAAGAAGGTGAATGAAACAATTTTAGGTTCACATAAGGTCTCTTTAGAGTGGGTGTCTCGGTTATGGTGCTTCGAGGTGCTTATGAGGGAAGTCAGCTTTTTATAGGCCATAGGGCGTTGTGGTTTATACTAGGGTCTCTTGTATGGTGAATTTTGGTTAAGGATCGTGGTGTTATAGCAAGGAGAAGTATCAATTTTAAGGCAATTTGGAAAGGACTTGGAGAAATAGGACAACTTGGTAGTAGGTTGGATCAACATAGTAATGGGTATGATCGGTTCTTTGGGTACTTATGTTGTGTCTAGTCTCTACAGGTAATTCCTGGCAATGCTCTTGGGTTCTGATTGCTTGGTTACGTGCAAATGGATTTTGAGGACCTGCATGGCTGAGTTGAGTTAGAGAGATTTGGTTCTGATTTCTTGGTTATGTGCAAATGGATTTTGAAGAGTTCTCAATGGTTTTTACCAAGGTCTGAGGGGTATATTTCTTACTGGCACGAGGAGCATGTGGTGTATGGTGAATTTCTCCCATAGGAAATCAAATGGAAGGTCCTTGGCTAATTGAGTATGTAGTAGCTTGTGACTCGGAGTGGACTATCAAGTTCTCGTATTTTTTCATATGATGGCATGATATATGCGGTGTGTTGTGTAGGATTGAGATACACATGAACGAGGTCGCTGTTTTGTTATGGAAGGGAATGTCATAAAAATTCGTAGGCAACAGGGACGGTTTCCGATGACTAGGTAAATGATATTACTGTTTGGTCTGGCTTGATGAGAGAATGCATTTCAGAAGGGGCAATGTGTTTTATTTATGGATACTACACTGGTACTGTGACACTCTCCTGGTTGATCGACTGCTGATGTTCAATTCTGCTATATGGAATGGAAGAAGTTTAGAAATATTTCTCATGGGATGATCATGTATGAGATATGTGTTAGACATTTTGGCGGTGGAGTTTTGATTAGATATGGTGATTTGTGTGTTCTATGGATTTGGAGACTGGGAGTTCTCAGGAGCGGATTGTTTCATGGTGTTGGACTGTGAAGTCATGGTTGAAGCTAGCCAGATGATAGTATGTGTTATGATTCAGTCAATGTGGGCTTTCGAAGGGTTATTTATCTAATTGTGGGTGCCCAGAGTTGATCTGGGGGTCTATTGGTAGGCCCAATTAGGATGTGTATTCTACACCGAGTCGTATTGGTTGGCTCCATGTTGCTATTGTTGAGGGATGTGTCATTCGGTTGTTGCTGAGCTTATTCGTGTTCTGAAATTTTTTGTGAGTTACTCTTTTATGCTACAAGGATTTGTGATTCGTTGATTTTAGGCACTCATGGTGCGGTTCTATTGTGGGCTTATAGCGGAATTCGAGCGAGATGAGTAATTGAGTATTTCAGGATTGAGGGCGTATTGGTTATGTTTCTTCGGGTTTTGTGTGGCATCATGTCATCTGATTCTCCGTGTTTATGGTTATGCACATTGGGTACTTGATGTCGAATTTCGTGTGGTTAATGATTTTGAGTAGGGTGGCTCGAGGTATATGATATGGATTAGCATTTTGATGGAGTTGTGCATTGCAGCATATTCATGCTGAGGTATGAACCTTTGTGTTATAGTCGGGTGATGGTTCTCTGGTGTGTGATGGGTTCTTAGCTTTTTATGGTGGTGGTACCCGTTGAGCTTGCAGGGCGGTTCTTTTGATTGAGTCATTTTTCGGTTTTGAGTACGTTTGGATTGTTGCTTATTGGTCCATGGATTGCACGGTTCGGGGCTATGGGTAGTATTGCGTATCAGTAGAGTAGTTGGTATTCGATAAGATGAAGTCGTCGAATCTAGGATGTGTGCTATTAGATTTGATTGTGGTATATATTTGGAAGGATAATGTCGGAAGTCGTCTTAGGAATTGGCTATAATTCTTGTTGAAGGATAGGGAGATCCACAACTTGTTGATCTGATGAATGGTTATGAGTTTCTGCGTGTTCTTCCATTATCGGCAGTGTACTAAGGTTTGAGAATGAGGCTTTGTTATGTATGGGGGTTTATTATCGGGATTGGGTTGTTCGGAGCAGTTACTGTGATAGGAGATTTTTCTATAGGTATTTGAGATATGTGGTATATCCTGTGATTGTAGCTTGGGTTATGGTTTCAGTTTAGTACAACTTGTTCAGACTTTTACAGCGTATAGGTTGCGAGATTCATATATTATAAGAAGTTTTAGATGTTGGAAAAATTGGATTCTAAGGCTTATGGGCTAGGTTGAATTGAGAAATTTAGTTATGTTGTGTTATTTGGATCTATATGAGATAGGGTGACGTGGGATCACCTCCGGGTATATGCATTGTACGGTGGTTTGATGGCTTCAAGAAAAACTCTTGGCACGTTCAAGGACGAACATATGTTTAAGTGGGGGAGAATGTGACGACCCGACCGGTCGTTTTGAGAATCTGCACTCACTTGGTAGTTTACGAGCATGAGTAGCTCCGTGTGATGTATTATGACTTATGTGAATCATCGGTTTTGATTTTCAGGTTATTTAGAACCGATTTGGAAGAATGAATTTCATTGTTGAAGCTTTAAGTTTAAAAAGTTGACCAAGTTTGACTTTTTTGAATTTGACCCTGGAATGGAGTTATGATGGTTCCATAAGGTCCGGATGGTGATTTTGTACTCAGGCGTGTGCTCGGGTTTGCATTTGGATTTTTCTATAAGGTTTGAGGTCAAATTGGCAAAAATTGGAAACTTGAAGGTTTAGAAATTTCAAAAGTTTGGCCGGAAGTTCACTTTGAGGATATAAGATTTGGATTGTGGTTCCAGATATTGGAATAGCTACGCCATGTCATCTGGGACTTGTATGCGAAATTTTGGTTCATTCCAGGATGATTTGATATGTTTCGGCCCGAGTTTTGAAAATTGAAAGTTCAAAGTTCATCGATTTCGATTTGAGGTGTGATTCGTCTTTTCTATGTTGTTATGGGTGTTTTGAGGCCTCGAGTAGGTCCGCATTATGTTATGGAACTTGTTGGCATTTTCTGATGGGGTTCCTAGGAGCTCGGGTGAGTGTCGGGCGAGGTTCAAAGCATTTTGGAAATTTTGGCAAAGGCTGGTGGTGGTTGCTGGTTCTGATGTGATCGCACCTGTGGCTGGTTTTGCCTGGGTGCGATGGCCGCATAAGCGTTAAAGGAGTCGTAGAAGAGAGAAAGGGAGATGGGTGTGAGGATCGCAAGTGCAGGTGCTTGGACGCACCTTAGTAATCATTGATGCGGTTCAAGTGCGCAGAAGCGGCTTAATGACCGCAGGTGCAAGGTATTGTTGAGCCAAGCTATTTCGTAGAAGCGAAGTTTTACCGAAAAAGTGGCGGTCGTAGATGCGACGGATATTTTGCAAATATAGAAGTGCCAGGCATAATGTTAAATACAAGGGTTCACGATTTTGGCTTCATTTTTACATTTCCAAACGCGGATTGAGGCGATTTTGGAGCAATTTTCATCACAAGGATAAGGGGGTAAGTGTTCTACACTTGGTTTTGATCTTATTCCAGGAATCTATCTTCATTTTTGGCAATTGGATTGTTAATTTAAAGAGTAAATTGGGGGTTTTTCCCTAAAGTTTCATAATATGAATTCTTGAGTTTTGAACACCGATTTGGAGTCAGATTTGAGTGAAACTAGGGTTGGACTCGTAATCGAATGGGTTGTCGGATTTTATGAGTTTTATCAGGTTTCGAGGCTTGGGACCGTGTGTGCTTTTTGTCCGATTTTGGGTTTTGATTAAGGATTCGATCTTTATCATTTGGAATTGTTTCTTTGGGAGTTATTTGATGTATTTGAGTTGCTTTTGGATATTTTTGAGTCGTTCAGAGATCGCTACGTGTTGATGGCATCTTTGGAGAATCGATTGTCTTGCTCGACATTGGTATTGTTTTATTCGAGGTAAGTAACTCTTCTAAACTCAGTTCTAAGGCTACGGAACCCCGCAATACGTGTTATGTGATTGGTATTGAGGTGAAGCACATGATAGGTGATGGGCGTATGGGCTTTCACCATGTGAATTGGGACTATGTGGCTTCTATGGCACTGTTTAGTGGTCCTACTTTGCTGATATCCGTGTTTCCACCATGTGATAAAGTAGTTAAGCTGTCAATATGCTAGATATCATGATTAGGCATTATGCTGATACTGTTTGGACCCATAGTGATCGTTTGTTACTGTCACTCACTAATTCCATTGATATTTTGTACTCAGTCATATTCATCCATATCATATCTCATTCTCAGTTGTTGTTTGTTTATGCATCATATCATTGCTGTCAGGATAGTTCTATGACATTGTTAGCCCGTTGTTACATCCCGTATTTTCATACGCTAAAATTTTCATCGTAAGTTAATCGACGTATGTTCGGGATTGAGATTATTTTGAGATTATAAGCATTATGCTATTTCAAACAGGTGATAAGTAAATTCGTGAAGGTGAGAGGGTAAGAAAATCGAAGAAATTGAGTTTCATCAAAGTTTGGTAATTTGGGATAAAATACGGTCTAAGCTATAACACCCGATATTCATGGACAAGTACCATCAGAGTACCACATGTCCATTATAGTAAGGTGTATAAAGTGTGTTAAATGTGAGTAATATTATATGTAATTTGATATTATTCTTAATTGTGTGGGAATTAATCTATGTGTAAGTAGGTAGAATGACTAATCACCACTTAGTAGGTGGGCGTGGATACACCTAAAGAAGCGGTTCTCTTATGATTTGCTAGCTGGAGGCTTAACAACACATTTTATTAAAAATGTAACCAATGTATGATCAAAGAATACCACGTGATCATGTCACTTTTGGAGACAAAGTGAAGCTATCTCCTTTTCTCTACTACTACTAGAATATTAGTAGGATTCATTTAATTGAAAAGGGGATGAGGTTTGAGAATTTCTTGAGCAGCAAAGCAAAGTAATGATATTATGCATAAATTTCATGCGAAATTATACTGTGTAATAGCAACGGGATTTTGCGATTCTAAGGGAGTACGATGCAATCTTTCTCAAGAATATCATACAAATTTTTTCTACTCCGATCTTTCCATCACGTGTTTAGTCACGATTGTCGTATGTTAAAGGGATTGCCAAGAGAATCGACTGAGGTATATTAAGGCTATCCCTTCTTTCTTCTTGGCATGATCCAAATGATACAAAAAGAAACGAGCAAACACGCAATTTTCATAAATGACTCTATTCATAGTAATGCTAGGGGTCTCTATGTACTTGATTCCCCATGTGACATATTATTATATCTTCTTTTCATGGGTTGCAGTTGATAAAGTTTATCCAAAAGGAATATTGATATTATTAACATATTTTCATGCATTTCATTCATTTATACATGTACATTGACCTATGACTAGATAGCATTATATACACGTATTTATATGTATGTATATAGATATATATAATATAATATATATATATATATATATATATGTATGTATATGAGATATGGGAAAAGGTTACAACGTTATATACGAACCACCACCTGATCAACTGGTAAACATTGATGCTTTTTCCCACAGCGGCCGAGATGATATATGCACGTGCATGAAATTATAAATATTTTAGAATTTACAAAGTTATTTAGACTTACAGACGGG
This sequence comes from Nicotiana paniculata, assembly GCA_005239505.1. Lineage (NCBI taxonomy): Eukaryota > Viridiplantae > Streptophyta > Magnoliopsida > Solanales > Solanaceae > Nicotiana > Nicotiana paniculata. The sequence goes on from ML329811.1 coordinate 20,471, forward strand.
ATTCTTTATTCCATGTTTAAACTATGTCTCTTATGTACTGATCTTCATGCCTTACATACTCGGTACATTATTTGTAATGATGTTCCTTTGCCTGGGGACGCTTTGTTTCATGCTCGCAGGTCCCGATAGACAGGTTGAGAGTCCTCCAAGTAGGCTATCAGCTCAGCGGAAGGTGTGGGTGTGCTCCGTTGCCCCACGGTTGCTTATTTGGTCAGTATGATTAGTACATGTATTGATTGGAATGGCGGGGCCAGTCCTGACCTTTATGATACTTATGTACTCTTAGAGGCTTGTAGATAGATGTCATGTATACATATACTTGTATGGCCTTGTCGTCCTATGTTTTGAGTTTACAAATGATCATCTTGGCCTTATAGGCCCATATGTCATATGTATAAGTCAGTATATCAGGTTGGGTCGTTCTATGTCGAGTGTTCCCTCATTTTTTTTCTTGTTACCTCATACGTCCCTTCTGTCCTAGTTACCCATGTTGATGTAATGAGAAAGATACATTACGTTGGTACTCGGTTGAGTAAGGGCACCGGGTGCTCATCGCGGCCCATCAGTTTGGGTCGTGACATAAGTGGTATCAGAGCAGTTCTGTCCTAAGGAGTCTACAAGCCGTGTCTAGTAGAGTCTTGTTTATGGGTGTGTTGTGCACCACACTTATAAGCAGCAGGCTATAAGGCATTTAGGACTGTCACTATTTCTTATTACTCTAGATCGTGTGGTAGAGCTAAGTTGTAAGAATTCAAACTCTTAAACTCTTTTTACTCGTAATAAGACGATACCTAAAACCAAAAGACAGTTGGTAAGAGATTGCATTTGGATGTGGAAGAGTTTAGTCAGAGGAACTCGATTTTGCATGATGCTTATTATGAGTAAATGTAAGGTATTCAGTAGATCATATGTGTAATAAGACATGTAAGCCTCTCGAAAAGAAACCTTAAGGCAAGAATATCTATCCACTCATATGGTGACAGACAATGAGAGATTCACAAGGTAGATACAAGTTTCAACAAGTAAAAGAAGCAAGGTGAAGAAGGGTACGAGGTACCTAGTTAGTAAAAATGAACATTCTCTACAATTGTAGAAGAGAGAGATATAAGCATTTTGAGTTACCTTCAACAGAAACAAAGGTATGTACAATTGGTCACACCCATTTCAGTTATGCCCTATGGGGGCTAACATGTGTAGTTAAGAGAAGGACGGGATATCAGGATCCGGCTGGGGTTAGTGTAACCCAAATTAGTGAATGGATTTCTTGCGTTAGTTGACATTTCCGAAGGATATTGCGAATGTGCTAATAAATCTCCTTGTGAGACACCTCGATGGTGCACTCTAAAATAGTATAGCTAGATATGAGTGCTACAAAGATAGGCACTGGAATCCTGGAAGGGATAAATATTACCTTAGTTTGGCTCCCGTCCCTAGTAGAGAGAGAATAAAATGATAGGCCTTGAGACAACAAAAGAGTATAGGCCATAAAGTCATATCCTCATTTTGAGAAATAAGTTCATGACTCTAACGTGATTACCAGAAGGAAAATTTAGACCCTAGAGTAATAGAAGTCAGTGTGGACTGGTGAAAAAGATGAACTAAACATCAATTAAGGACTGAGCAATTTGATAATAGTCGGCATCATGAGAATTTCACAGATTGAATTTCGGAAATAATAGAATGGACGACAGAAGAATACCCTTTAAAGGTCATTCAAGAAGACGCTTCCCTAAAGCAAGCAATGTGAGCAAAGTTAAGCTTAAGGGACTGTGTGTGCCAGTTACACTAGGTGTCTCCCTCGTGAGTAAGGAATTTTTTTATCCTTGGTACATAAGGATCACCGCAAGGAAAGGAAGGGTCATTGATGATGTGAAAGGAAGCCGAAGACAAAGAGGTAAAACATCTATGGGTAGGTCATCGTAGCGCCAAATCTTAAGTACTCCCCTAAAGGGGGGAATATGGAGTGATGTGGCATTAAGTCAAAACTTAGTGGTTCTAGTAACTATGGAATGGTAAAGGAATAGTGCGATAAGAGTGAAAAAGGAATGAGATTGAACTTATCCAAATCCTCCGGATATGCTACGTTCTAGAATATTATGCAAGCACGACATAAAGGAAAGGAAGTAAGGGTTCATGCCCGAGATGTTATTGATAAATAAGGAGACAATAGAAGACGTAAGTTAAGACAAAGGAAATATCATTGCGATAGGCACCCGGTACCTTACTCAACCGAGTACCAACGTAACATATCTCACTTATTACATCATCATAGGTGAGTGGGACATAAGGGGAATCATGAGATAACCAGAGTAAACATGAGGGAATACCTGACGTAAATGACCCAACCTAATATAAAAACTCATATGTGTGACATACGGGCCTATAATGCCAACGTGATCCTTTATATACTCAAAACATAGGACGATAAGGCCATACAAGTATATGTATACACGACATCTGTCTACAAGCCTCTAAGAGTACATAAATATCATAAAGGTTAGGACAGGCCCCACCGTACCAATCAATACATGTACAAATCATATTAACCAAATAAGCAACTCCGGAGCAAATGAAGCGCACCAACATCTTCCGCTGAGCTGATAGCCTACCAGGAGGACTCTCAACGTGTCTATCATGGCATGCAGACATGAAACAAAGCGTCCCCAAGCAAACAGACGTCGGTACAAATAATGTACCGAGTATGTAAGACATGAAGATCAGTACATAAGAGACACAATTGAAACATGGAATAAAGATTCTGCCTGTAAGTCTAAATAAATTTGTAAATTCAGAAATATTTATAATGTCATGTACGTGCATATAAATGTCGTGTCATGCATAGGTATAGGCGTAGATAACATCATCAACCCTCTGAGGTCATCCCATCATATAATCTCGGCCACTGTGGGCAAAATCATCAATGTATACCAATTGATCAGGTGGTGGTGCGTATATAACACCGTAACCTTTTTCCATATCTCATATACATATATATGTAAGTTGATGTAATGAGAAAGATACGTTATGTTGATACTCGGTTGAGTAAGGGCATTGGGTGCCCGTCGTGGCCCAATGGTTTGGGTCGTGACACGCGTGAGTGAGACTGGAGAGATCTGTCACTACCCAAATTCCCAACCCACGAGATCGTGATGGCGCCTAACACAATACTTGCTAGGCAAGCCAATGTGAGAAATTTAATTATCCATTTTCTCTTAAAATTTACCTATACATAACAGAACAATTTTAATGATAAACTGAATCTAATATTTTCCCAATAAGTAACTCCATGAATAATAATAATAACCGAATAAATAAGCCGAACCTCGAACTAAATAAATAACCATAAGCCGACCCATGGTCCGGTGTCACAATTCACGAACTACTAAGAATACTAAAAATAATGGGCTGAAAGAAGTATATATGTATGTTTCGAATGAAATAAAAAAGCAACTAAATAGTGTAGAGAAGACTCCAGGAGTCTGCGAACGCTAGTAGATCTACCTCATGTCTCCAATGAAAATGCGCAGCTACTAAAATCTCCTAAATCTGACCGGTACCTGGATCTGCACAAAAGAGTGAAGAGTGTAGTATCAGTACAATCGACCCGATGTACTGAGTAAGTGCCGAGCCTAACCTTGACGAAGTAGTGACGAGGCTACGGCAGGGCATTAACAATATAACCTGTGAACAATATATAATAAAGCAAGAAGGAAATAATAATAATATTAAATAACCAGTAACTTACAACAGTAAATAAAAACAAAATCGGCTAATTCTTTTGAGATCTCAGCTATAATCAACTCCTCAAAATTTCCAAGTTTCAATTTGAATCACAAAATCAGAGCATGAAAACCTTTATAATGAAACTAGAGTTTTCCAAATCCTTAGTTTTGAAAATCAGTAAAACATAAATATTCTCCCTTATCACTCATTGTTGCAGCGCGCAACCCGCTCCCTAACTATTGAACATATGATCCGACTCTGTGCTCTTGAGATCTTCTGGGGTGGCGTGATCAAACTCAGCAAACGTGGTCATAATGCTACCGTCACCAGCGTAGATGATGATAATGACTGTGGTTTGATGGAGAGGTTTCTTGTTGTCGCTCCCGGAGATATTTCACCATCTACATCCCACATTCCTGAAGCATGGAGCTATACTTATATGTTTTCCCAAACACTTCTTTCTTTTTTTGGAAGCATTTTCACTTTTTCTCAAACTTTTTTTCCTTTCAATTTTTCCATCTTGTCAACATATGCCTTCATTCGGTAACAAATTGCTAACGTTTCATGTTGTACCTTGAGGACTTTCAAAGGGGGTCATTTATTTTCCTGCTTTTCAAGATTTCACTCAGCTCAAAGATGGTCCAACAACAACTTCAGTATCGGCCCAAGGGGAAGAAAACAAAGCGAAGGAATTCCTTAAAGACTGAGGGCAAAGGGAAGACCCCTGTCACATAGGAGATTCTGTAAGGACCGAACATTCTGGTCCTTAATGAAAAAGATGTAGAAATGGATTCTCTTTAAATAAGAATAAATTCTCCAATAACAAATAGGAGGATGTGGAGGGAATCTTTCGAGCGTTTGAATTGGTTGAAATGGCTAACTCTCCTTTCTGAGCTCTGATGTTTTCAGTCCAGAAGAGTACTGCCCTAGGTGATTCCAAACCTTCTGCTCCATCAGTGGCTCATGTCCAGTGATTACCATCAATTGAGATCAAGGTGCACGTTCTCCCTATCACCCAATTAAGTAAACATAGAAAATAGCTCCCGGCTTTCATCTGGATTCCTAACAAAAAATATAATGTTACCTTTACAGTTTTGGATGAATACTACATACTCTCAAAACTGGTTGGGGTTGCCAATTACATGAAACATCTCCCTACGAAGAAGGATTGAAGTAAAAAGGATAATTTTTCCGATGAATGATTAACTAACAACAGCAAGCATCTTTCTACTTAGGCACCATTCATTTTCCACTCTTCTTCTTCACAACTATTTTTAACCATCGCTGATAATTTTAAAATTAACCTTACATGCTAACCTTGTTTCCTCCTAGGGTTTGAAAAATATGATACTTGACAAAGAATCACTTCACATTGAGCGGGATCAACTTGCTGACTCATCTCCACACTATCATCACTACCACGTGTCTGCTTGAGAAACGTACACCTGTAATGTGTAAGTTTTGCCCAATATAGACAGTCCCCTTATTTTCTAGTGACCCAACTTGATGTGATCGGAAAGTATATAAGACCTTCTCTTTTATTGGGGAAAAATTTCTTGAACGACTTTTGACACTTAATAACGCACGTAACTTTGCTAATAAGCTAAACATTGTTTTCCCATGATTTGACGATAACAATTTTACCGGTCACCTAGGAAATGATGGATTTATACATAACCGCCAATAAACATCCACCTTTTTTACCAATTTTATCTTTCACTTATCCACATTTCTTTATCAAATTTCTCTGAAGTTTCTGCAATTATTCGAAATCATCGAGTCTGAACAACTAATTTTCTTATTTTTTTCACCTTGTCTTCTGATGCTTCTTTTTCCGGCAACTCATCTTCTGCCACCAAACACCATAATCTAGTTATCATTTCATAGCCTCCTTCTTCTACTGTCACCGGGACTTTTATCGGTGATGGACCATTCAAGAAAAATAAACCCAAGGGTCCTGATATTGAACCTTCCGCAACAAACACAACCATTCCTTCTAAATCTTCATTTAAAAGGATCTCCAGGTTCAAAATACTTCCTCTAATACTAACAATGATAGAAATAGAGCAGTTGGAGAATATCGTTCGTCTATTCACCTGGCCAATATTCCCATTATGAAAAAGGATTGTGACTAAATGAATATTGAGGTTTTTGGCCCCCTTAAATTTGAGAGGATAACCTTCAACAAACCAAAGTAAGTTGTTGTCTATACATACTCTTTTACTCTCATACTTCGCAAATAAATAGACCCTATTATTAAATTTTCTTTTCAAAACTACCAAGTCAGATTGGCTCAAGTGGGTTCGACAATATGGTATATGGTATCTTGCCTCTGGTATTTGTGTTCCCGGGCACAAGAAACCCTAACTCTTGAACATACGATCCGCCTCTATTCTCCTAAGATCTTCCGGGGCGGTGTGATCAAACTCAGAAGAAGTTGCCATAATGCTACCGTCACCAGCGTGATGATAATGACCGTGGTTGGATGGAGAGGTTTCTTGTTGTTGCTTCCGGAGATATTTCACCATCAACATCCCCCAAATACTTCTTTCTTTTTCATTTTGAAAGCATTTTCACTTTTTCTCAAACTTTTTTCCTTTGATTTTAGCCATGCTCTAGGATCCCCCAGTAGTACCGAATCTAACCCAATGGATTCAAAAGATTATGGATACTTTCACGCTGAAACTCCGATTGTGGAAGGGAATTTTGATAAAGAAAAATTAGAAGGGCAAAAATCAAGATGAGAACATCTTCAATTTCCCCTTCTTGTCGACATATGCCTTCATTCGGTAACAAACTTCTAACGTTTCATGTTGTATCATCAGGTCTTTCAAATGGGTCATCTATTTTCCTAATTGTCAAAATTTCATTCGGCTCGAAGGTGGCCCAAAAACAACTTCAAGAGGAGTAGCCCTTTCTTCCGGGGAAGTTGCATCATCTATCAATCCCCAGCCCAGGGAGAAGAAAACAATGAGAAGTCATTCTTTGAAGATTGAGGGAAAAGGCAAGCCCCCTATCACATAGGAGATTCTGGAAGGACCAGACGTTATGGTCAGTGATTAAGAAGAAACTGAGAATGATGCCGAAATGGATTCTCTTTAAAGAAGAAGAAGAAAATCTCCAATAGCAAAGTGGAGGATGTAGTGGGACTCTTCTGAGGGTCTGAATTTGTTGGAAGGGCTAACTCTTCTTTCCATGATTTAGCATTTTCACCGTCCAGAGGAGTAATTCCCTCGGTGCTGCCCCCTATTTTCTTTGATTGAATTTTTTTGCATTTTAATAGTTTTTTAGCATTTCGTGACACTTTACTTACATTTTAGGATTTTTTTTTCTTGCATAATTTAGTAACCAACTAGATTAATCAGGTTTTTTATTGATAGAATATAAAGGAATTAGATAAAATAGGTTAAAAGTGTAAGGAGAGATTAGTTGGGATTTTTTAGGTCTAAACGGGTAGCCATTTGTACAAAAATAGAAAAATGAAAAGAGGAGGGGGGGAGGGTGTTTTGTGTTAAAATGGACTGAGCTAATTGATCTATGGCACAGTTGCCTTCAAAATTCCACCCAACCCACTCGATATTTATTCTATTTCAGACCCTTTAACCTTGAACATAAAACAACGTAATAGTATGGTAATACTACGTTGTTTTTGGGTTGAACTTCTTTTATTAAAAGATGAGTTTCAACGATCATTTTTTTATCACACTTGAGCCTATTCCCAAATATCTCTGCCATAATTTAGAAACTACGGTCGCTGAAAATCGTTGTCACCGCCCTCTGCCTTGGTTTCACTGGCACTGCCACCTTCCTCCACCTCCAAAATGGCCCCAAGTTATCACCCCATAATCTCTGTCTCCTTAGCATCCCCAATACATCCCTTAGTTTCCTAAAATAACACCTCTATGATTTTGTTTAGACGATTTCAGAATGCAAAACCCTGACCCCTCTGGCCTTTTTCAATTTCACCCCTCACCAAAGCTCCAATAGTCATAAAACCTATACCACTCAGCAGATTTCATCGAGATATTTTTATCAGTGTTCCTATTGGGTAATTTCATTATGGCTAGCCATGTCTCTCCAGAACTTTCTTTTAATCTTTTGACCATCAAGGGACATTGTTGCATGTATCTCTGGCTAAACTACAAAGTCCAAACCAGTGATCATGTAATAGTGTCCACTGCTGGCCGGAACTTGGTTCCTCTAGTCATTTCTGATCAATGAGAGGTACATATATATATATATATATATATATATATATATATATATATATATATATATATATATATATATATATATATATANTTTCTATCCGTCTTCTTCTTTCCGTTTTTCTTTGTTCCATCCATTTTTATTTTGTGGTTTCTATTTGATCATTCTATAAGAATTAGTTGCACGTTTGAAAATTCATGTTTAATATGAACAATTGGTTTTTGGTTTGTTTAGTCACGTCAAATGAAATGTCCTCCTTTCATATTAAATTCATTTTTGATGATTAATTGCATTCTCGATAAGTTGCATTGTTAATTGCTTGTATGTTAATTTGAGTCTACTAGATTGGAGAATTGGTTTGGGTTTGGGGATACTTTGGTTAAAAGGGTATGGGCCTGTTGTGGGCCATAGGCATGGCCCATATTTTATGATCTATGCTTATATCCTCACCCATCCACTCTTTGTGAATAAAGGATTGACTTGGTGCGGTAAATTAAGAGAGTTATTATGGGTATAAAAGGGAAACCAACTAAGGAAAAATTAGTGAGAAACTTCTAGAAGAATGTCAATTGAGCTGGAAATGGACAAGTTAGAAGGATTAAAGACGCATTTGGGGGATTTAAATAAAGAGAATCATGAGGAAGTTCTGAAAAGTGTAGGGTGGAATAATTTCATTGGCTGAAAATATGGGATCCAATAGGAGAATGGTAGAAGAGGAAATTAAGCACCGAAGTAGGAAACCCTAACGTCTTATTATAAATGGCCCTTTTTTCTTTCATTAGGGGTAGAGGTTGAATAGCCTACAATCGAGTATTCAGCTAAAAGTACAAAGTTCTTGTAGCTAAGAAATAACATTATATTATAAAATTAGCTAAAGAGAAAAAGAAGACTGAAAGTGTTGATTTCTAGGCATTTGAGAGTTGAATCTTAGGTTTAAGCGTTAGATTGTTGCTCTTCCCTTTCTTTGCAAATGTGTTTGTTCCCATCGTTAGCTGCACACTAGGTAAATACTCACAAATGTGTATCACATTTTCTAAATCAATATGTATTGATCTGGTAAAATTTCTTTTTGCTTATCTCAATTTAAGCTTTGGTTCATGATAGGATTCTTGAACTACCTAAGAGTACGACTATTCTGTTGGTATAGATTGTTTAAAATAAGATTGGTCAAGATGAAAACCTAATTAAATCTAATTTCTAATGTGTGTATAGATTAAATAATTTAACTTAAAGTATATATATTTATATGTATATCGCCTTATACTTTACTCGTGTTTCGTGAATTCTGAATGTAAAATATATTGATTTATGTTAATTCATGGTGTTTTTCTATGTAGGAATCACCCAGAGGCAATATGAAGCGAAATGTGCGAGATTAGAGCCAAAAAGGAGAAAAGTTGGAAAAGGGCCACTTGTAGTGCCACATGCAGCGTGGGACGCTACCTGTAGCGCACTTTGCAGAATATGAAATTAACTAGCACCCCCAGCTACCCTGGGTGCTGGTGACAGAGAACCTGTCCTACTTTGCCTGGGACAAGGTTATTTTGGCCCAAGACCTACTCAACGCGTGTAAAAGCAAGACTAAGCCTATTTTGAAAGGAGAGACGTCACTTTGAAGGAAAAATACACACGAGAAACATCCATTAGTGAGGATATCTTAGTTTTATTCATCTTTTCTTAGTGTTTTCAATTATTCAACACTTGTCATTTTTTTTTTGTCACGCCCAAAACTCGGAGCACGACCGCCGCTCAACCGAGTGAACCCGGCCGAGTAAGTCTGTTAGATACTTTCTACCCAAAATCACTCATGAACAAAGATGAGACATATTTTCGGTAATTAGACAATAGAGCTATCATGAATACAATACAAAAACCTTTTCGTTAGTTTTTTTATTTTTAATGCCTCAAAATACACACCTTTCATAGGCTAAAGTGGAACAAGTGATTCAAACATAACATGAATTTTTTGACTTTTCCCAACACTGACATACAACCCACACTACGTCTATGGAGCCTCTAAAACATATAAAAGAGTACAATGATAGTGTCGGCAACAAGAATCCGGCTATACCTCAAAACATGATGGTGGGGCTCACTAAGTCTACTAGGAGGAAGGTGCACTGTTGTCACTGGTCAATGCTACATGCTGTGGAACCACCTGCATCCATTAAAGATGAAGCGCCCCCGGCAAAAGGGACGTTAGTATTGTCGAGTAGTACTAGTATGTATAACCAAACACTATCTCAATAGAATGAATAATAATACAAGGGAAGGGGAAGAAACCATCATGAATTCAATAGAAGCCTAAAACAATACCAAAGTTATGAACCACATACGTTTTCAAGTAAATTTTCATGTTTTTAGGTGGGGAGATCTTTAATTCCGGTATGCCATTATTCACAATACCACCGTACTTTTACACGGATTCCTATCACGGCTCGATCGGCTAGGCCGCCTCATTTGAGACATTAACCAAAATCACAATTTCCAGCACAATCACCACCATGTGTGCGTCATGGCGTCCAATCACGGGCCGATCGACTAGGCCATCTCACCCGAGATATTACCTTTTCTATCAATCATTGCACATAATAATTTCTTCACATTTATTCAATTCATCGGCACTTATGGTCACAATTATAATATGATTCTTGGCACTTGACCGAATTTCTTATTTCATGCTCCCCTTTTTATTTTCACACATCATCATCATTATCAAGAACAAGACTTTTCAATTCAAGGCTTTTAGGTAGACATGAGAGCTATTAAGAGTCTTAGAAATATAGAGATTTTATTAGGCATGATAACCTTCACTCAAGCATGACTTGAAATCGTAAAATTTATAACACATACATCCCCCACACTTTGAATATATCATCAAAAGATAACATAGGATGAATAAAAGCATTTGGAACACATATTGAAAATGTATCTTTAAATGCAAGATTACTCGGGATAACCAATTTCATAATGATCAACTGGGGTCTTACTTAACTTACATGAGAGTCGTGGAATTCAATTGTAAGAAAGGGGTTTAGCCAACATACCTATAACGACTCGGCTGATCATTCCGTGAGATTAGCCCCGTTTCCCCCGTTTATTCTTTAACATATATTTCTTACCTTATTTTTGTTGTGTTGGGTTGGTTGTTTCGGGTTCGGAGTGGTCATGGTGAGAACTGAGGCACGATCTCTTAAATTAGCTTAATAGTTGAAAAGGTCAACTAGGAGTTGATTTATTGGTAAACAACCTCGGAATGCGGATTTTATGGCTCGGATAGCTTTGTTAGGTGATTTGGTACTTAGGAGTATGATCGGAATGAAGTTTTGATGTCCAGTGGAGAATTAGGCTTGAATTGGCAAAAGTTAGTTTGTGGCGATTTCCGGTCGGCAGTGGAAGATAGGCTATCAGGGTAGGAATGGGATTCCGTAATTTGGAACAGGTTCGTAATATCATTTTGGATATGTGTGCAAATTTTCAGGTCAACCGTATGTTGGTTTCGTCATCATGGGCAAAATTTAGAAATTTCAAAGTTCATAGGCTTGAATTTGATGTAATTTCGGTGTTTTTGCGTTGCTTTTTGGTTTTTTTGAAGGCTCGACTAAGTTGGAATAATGTTATGGGATGTATTGGCGTGTTTGGTTGAGGTCCTGCGGGCCTCGGGTATGTTTTGGATGCTCAAACAAGCACTTTTGGTCTTTGGGAGATTGCTGGTTTTCTAGTGTTTTAGCAGCAGTGATTTCTTCACTGCGATCGCGTGGATTCATCCGTGATCGCGTAGAGTAAAGATTGGGGCAGGCAATTTGTTCTATGTGATCGCGTAATAAGGATTGCGATCGCATAGGTTGGGCAGGTGAAGCTGTGCGATCGCATGGCCCTTTGTGCGATCGTATAGAGGTTCTATGGCGCGTGTGTGGATGGATATTTGAGCTATGCAAACACATGTGTTGGTATGAGAAGGCGTAGAGTGGTCTAGGCTATGCATTGCGATCGCGTGGCTAGAGTCACGATCGCACTGAAGGGAATTATAGTGCTGGCTAGAATTTTTTAAATGGCCCTTTTTGCGAAATTAGTCCATTTATCCTCCATTGTTGGACGGGTTTAGAGCTCTTTGAGAGGGTTTGAAAAGGAAACTGAAGGGAATCACTTGGAGGTAAGGTTTTCAACTTTATAACTCATTTCTATGTTGTTTTCTAAGTAATTAAACCGGACTTTTGTTGAATTTAAACCCAAAATTGGGGAGATTAGGTGCATGAGAATTGGGAATTTCATTTGATGATTTGAGTCGACAATTGTGGTCCGATTTTGGTGTTATTGGTATGTATAGAATCATGGGAGGATGAGGATTCTAGTGATGTAAATTTTATCGAATTCCGGGACGTGGGCTCGGGGCTCGGGTTTGGCCGAATTTCGAGAATTGTGTCTAAATTGATAGTTTTCGATTGGGTTTTGTTCCTTTACCGTATATTGATGATGTTAATCTGGTTTTGGTCAGATTCGGAGCAATCGGGAGCCGATTTGAGGGGCAGGATCATCGCGGATTAGTATTGTGGCCCGGTAGAGGTAAGTAATGGCTATAATCTTGTTAGAGGGTATGAAACCCCGGACTTCATATTTGTCGCTGTTTTTAGAATGGCGCACATGTTGGATGATGAGTATGTGGCGCACAGTAATTTTTGGATTGGACTTGGTCCTCTCCACGACAACTATTGAGTTGCGTATTTTACTCTAAATCATATGTAAAATTGTGTTCTAAAAACTATTGCTATATTTGGGCTATAAGCCATGTTTGGGGGCCTCGTGCCTACTTGTTTGGACCCCTTGGGGGATTTTTACTGCTATTTCCTCATTGTTGTTTTATGATTTACACTCAGTCATATTGTGCTTAATTGTTTTCGAAACTCAGCCTTATTTACACTATTTTGAGATATAAAATGATGTTTTGGGTCGAGTACCCCGTTTTTACTGATCCGAGGGGTTTTTGAGAGTTTCTGACTGAGTGAGGCCGAGGGCCTGATTGTGAGGATATTATATGCCACAAGGTTGCTTGATATTAGCGCTTGGGCTGAAGGAGCCCCTCCGGAGTCTGTACACACCCCAGTGAGCGCAAGTACCTACTGAGTGCGGGTGTTGAGTGTCGAGTGCCGAGTGACGAGTGACTGGGAGGCATGAGTGATAGTGAGGTTTCCTAAGGGGCTGATACTGAGTGGCTGTGAGGTATGATGAGTGATGTTCTGCCCGAGGGGCAATTTATGATTCATGTTTTTGCCCGAGGGGATATTTATGACTTATTTCATTTTACACTAAATTCTTCAAGTATTTTTATTTTTGAAATTGTTGGAAAATACATTTTTCAAAGGATTTTATTGAATTCGGCTTTTAAGGCATGTTGATTTCATATACGTATACATATATATACGTATATATATATATGTATATATATGTATACGTATATGTATGTATATGTATATATGTATACGTATATGTATGTATATGTATATATATATGTATACGTATATGTATGTATATGTATATATTGTTAGAAAGAAAGGTTGTGCATATTGTGAACTGATGATTTGATTTTATGTGTTTCTTACTGCTTAGACTTGATTTATTTCCATTATTACTGAGTTGGCGTACTCACATTACTCCCTACACCCCTGTGTGCAGATACATGTGCTGATACCAAGCGTTAGTCATCTATTCCGTGCAGAGCCAGAGTTCGAGACATAGAGGTAGTTGTTCAGCATCAGCAGCATCTCTGTTTTCCCTTCTTATGTTGTACCTAGTTATTCGTCCCGAGGTTTTGTATTATAATACTAGACTTTTTGATATATTCCTTAGATGCTCATGACATGTTGACTCCGGGTCTTGGGAATAGATTCAGTAATTTATTTATGTTTATGAAATGTTGAAAATGGTTGGGGTTTTGGAAAGAAACTGTAATTATGTGATTGTTGGCTAGCCTAGTTCCACGATAGGCGCCATCACGGTCTGTTTAGGATTTGGGGTCGTGAGAATACCTCAATTGAGCTTCCTTAAACTCTAAAATGTTCCAGAATTCTTAGCAACTTCAATATATTTTAGAAATATAATAAGTTGAACCAAAATTAGGGAGATGATCATGATTCTAGCTCATTTAAGCATTTTATCAACCACTCGTTGTGCATTAAGGTTTTAAGGTCCTTTTATGAAAGACTTCATCATTCCACAACCCAATATTTACCATTTTTAGCTCACAATCTTCCTACACTCTTTGGTAACTCATGTATGCAAGATAAACAACTTCCCTACCAAGAATTATCTTGTTAATTACTCATATTTAGTTAATTATCGAAATTAAGGGCTAGGGTATAGATTCTTACCTCTAGGATGAAGACTTAGTAATTTTTTTCCTTGTTAATCTTCAATGATTTGAGCAAGAATTGATGGATAATTGGTTGAAGATCACCCCGACTCTAAGCACTCTCTCTCACTCTAAAAGTATCGGATTTTTGCTCAAAATAGACAATGGCATCTATTTTAGCGAAGTAGGGTCGGGTTATAAAAACCCAAAAATAAAGCCCTGGGGCAGGATCTACGGTCGCCTATGCGATCGCATAATGCTTCTCTGGTTCGCAAGCGAAAGAGGGCCTCCAAAATTGGGCTGGCCTACATCACTGTGCGGTCGTTATGCGCTCCGCAGACCTGTTTTATGGTGGCATAGTGCACCGTAGAACCTCCCTCCATGAAAATTCCATGGCTCGATATGCGATCAGAGTGTGGCCTGCGAAATGGTTATGCAGTCGCATAATTATCTGTGAAAATGACATCAATAACGGCCCAAATAGCTGCCTCGCTCTACGACTATTCTGAGGACCACAAAGTGATTATGCGGCCGCATAATGGGCCGCAGAAATTCTCAACTTTGCAAAACATTTTCCATCAACTTCCCCATGCACTGTTCAATCCGAAATGTCCGAGCGAAGAATTTATACTATCATTAATACCTACCCCTAACCCGGCACCACAAAACCCCGGATTTTAGGAAACATTTCACGGGGCCTAACTCTTAGAGGTGGATTTGTGTTTAGGATAGGAATATTCCTAGTCACCGTGCTTAATTAAATATCATAATCTTAATGCGTTCTTAATAGATTGATTGCATAGGAATATAGGCGTTAATTTATTTTGAATAGGTGAGTAGGAATTCGGGAGAATACTACAAGCGCACTTGTTCAATTAATTAGCAACCATGAGTGAATTATATGATAGGCAAAGTTAATTAGAACACAATAGGATTGGTGAATCGATCACAACCTTGGAATATTTGTCTCTACTTATTACATAAAACTATTTTATTACATGATAAATTAGTTACTTGTTAGAATTATTGCTTAGTATAATTACACTCTTAAGTCTGATTGACTTGACATAATAATAATCTTGGTAAAACTAGTGGTTGTTTTGCACAAGTCTTATGGGTTAGACACTCGACTTATTATTTTATTACTTTGTGACCACGTATACTTGCTTGTGCGTTTGGGAGCAACAAGTTTTTGGCCCCGGTTCTGGGGGACTTGAATGTTTATTACTTTCTTGTTCTTACTTCAATTGCTTATTTCGTCAAGTATAATGTTTCTTATTGGTTGCTCTACTCTCAGGAACTTTGATCGAATGCGAAGGGTCTAGGATAGACTTCAAGGATTTGACCCCGAACCTAAGAGACCATTTAACATGAGGTTTATGGAACCAAGGGACACAGATAATCTTCAAGCACTTGTTCAATTTCCTGTGAACATGGAAGAGGAGCAACATATGGTTGTCCAGGAGGTGGTGATGCCCCGCATTACTAATGTCACCTCCAGCATTATGAAGCCCAGAATCACTATGCACTTTGAGCTGAAACAGAGCATGATCCAGCTAATACATGTGACAGTTTATGGGTGTTTCACATGAGGATCCACAACAACACATCATGAACTTCTTGGAGATTAGTCATACTTATATCACTAAAATGGTCACACCAGACTATGCGAGGCTCACACTATTCCCATTTTCTCTTTTCGGTGAAGCATAGCGGTGGTTGAAGGCGAAACCAGCTAATTCGTTTACATCATGGAACGATCTGGGGAGGAAATTTTTGGCACAGTTCTTTCCTTCAGCCAAAACTCTAAAGATGAAAAGTGAGATAGTCGCCTTCAAACAGAAATCAGTGGAGTCCTTATACTCAGCTTGGGAAAGGTTCAAAGGGGTGCCTAGAGACTATCCTCATCATAATCAGACAAAATGAAGTGTTAGCTCACAGTTTCATAGAAGGGCTACATCATGAGACAAAGATTGTGGTGGATGCTGCAGTGGGAGGTCAAGTGTTGGAGAAAAGCTTCAATGAGATATACACATTATTGAACAAATTCACCAAAAGCAATCTTGATTGGCTAGGAGAGATGGGAAGACACACAGTGCAAACATCTGCAGGGGTTCTCGAGTTAGATGTCATCTCTACATTATCAGCAGGATGCCACATTGGTCAACCAATTCAATAAGATGACCTTGGTTATTAACAAGCAACAAGCTTAGCCAGTGCAACAGGTTGAAGTATGTGGAGAGGGTCACACGAGCGACTTATGCCCAGTTAATCCAGAGTCTGTATGTTTTGTGGGTAATTCAATCAAGGGTCAGATAAATCAGTATGGGAATACTTACAATCCTAACTGGAGGAACCACCCAAACTTCTCTTGGGGTGGAAATCAAGGTGCTCGGAATCAGTACATGCCACAAGCTCCTCAACAGTAGTATATACCACCTCAGGCTTAACAACCTACAAACCCGACGAGTCACCTCAAGGAGATGCTAAAGAAATTGATGGCTGATCAGCATGCCCAGGCAGTAGCCCACGCTGTCAAAATATATAGAGACAAGTGGGGCAACTTGTTAATGCCCAAAATACTCGACCAGTTAGAGCTCTTCCAAGCGACACTGAGGCTAATCTTATGGGAATATTAATGTTGTGTCATTGAGGAATGGGAGATAGTTAGAAGAAGTCCCATCAATAAATAGGAATCAAGTGACCTTTTGAGAGAAACCAACCACCATAGAAGCATAATCATAAAAAGCAAAGGAGTTAGAGAAGCCAGCTAAAAAGACGGTGGATAAGCGACCCCCACCATTAGTTGCGAGCCCACCAACTACGTTCCCTCAGTGATTGCAGAAAGTGAAGGATAATGCGGCCTATAAAAAGTTTCTTGATATTTTGAAGCAGGTGCAAATCAATATTCTACTGGTATACATCCTACAAGAAGTGTCCAAATATGCAAAATACATCAAGGGCATAGTGGCAAATAAGAGGAGGTTGACAGAGTTCGAGACTGTGGCACTCACTGAAGAATGTAGCTCAAGAATTCAAAGCCAGCTACCTAAAAAATTAAAGCCTCCAGGTAGTTTCACTATCCAAATCATGACTAGTAAGCATTTAGTCAAACAAGCTTTGTGAGATCTTGGGGCGATCATCAATTTGATACTGCTTTTATAGTTGGCTGATTGCTCCCTTGCTCATCCCGAATGAGTGACTGGATATTTGTTAGTTCAAGTGGGTTTATTTATATTCCCTGTTGATTTTATTATGTTGGACTATGAGCCTAATCAGAAAGTCTCATTTATTTTGGGGCGTCCATTGCTAGCCACGGGCCGATCTATCATTGATGTATGTGAAGGAAAGATGACGATGATAGTGGGTGATCGAGTGGAGGTATTCAACGTGTATAAATGTTACACCCCATATTTTCGTACGTGAGAGTACGTCGTAAGTCAATTGACGTAATTTGAGAAATAAGATTATATTTAGAATCATATAAAGTAAGTTAATCATGTTATCTTGGAGGTTACAAATATTTAATATCATGAATAACGATTACCTAGAGTGTTGGAAATCTTAGAAACTAAACCAATTGAAGAAAATAAGTTTCGTCGAAAGTCGATGAGTTTGGAATGTTATAACATGTACTTTAGGGTGAGACTATGGTTCATTACATGATAAAGAGGTAATACTATGAGTTATTTTTGTTGTATGATAGTCGTGTGCTACATTTTGAAGTCAAGTAAGTTGTGGAACAAAAGTTGGCAAAGTTCATCACATTCATATTATGCTGAAAATTAGGTCAAATGTAACTGCCATTTCTCCCAATATACTTGAAATTATTGGATGATCTACAAACCAAATTAAATATCTGTGAGTCTAGTTCCCAACGCATTAAACCGTTCGTCTATACGACATCAAAGTAGAGAGATATTCGCGTTTTAACGAGACTGCGCCAAGTAGCTCTCTATGGGACCCACATAGGCTGTTTAGATATGTTGATATATATAAGACACCTCAACCCCCGTTTTAACTCATTTATTTTAAGTATAATCTGACCCTATACACCTTAAAACACTCTCTCAAGGTTCTCTTATGATCCAATACCTAAACAAAGGACAAACAACACAAAGCAAGTTTCGGGAATCCCGTCGCGCTAGTAAGTTTCTTGTTCTTCTTGTTGTTGCTAATTTTTGGGTGGTTCCAGATCCTGTGGGAGGTTGTTTTAAGTGGTATATGTTATGTAAAATAATCTCTCATGGTTTTCATATCAAACCTAGGTTATTTCCAGCCTTGCAAATGGATTAAACCATATTTCAACATCAAAAGTTAGTTCTAGTTAAGAATAACACCTCTTCGAGGTTGTGTTGTCATTGAGGATAGTTGTGGGCTGTGTTTTGCAGAAATTTAAAGATTTTGATACTGGTTAAGGTGATCATAACATACTACTAATTGTGCTTAATTTGGTTTGTATGTTGGTTAAGTTGTTAGGATAATAAACTACAAGATAATACTTGGATTAGCTTAAGTCACTTCTACGGTGTTGTATTGCCATTGAGGGCTGTTTTAAGCTAAATATAACTTTGATTTCAACTAGAAGCTACTGTAGTAGGTATGTGTATTTTGTTCTTGCAAGTGCTTAAGGTTATATTGATGTTGATTAGGTTAAATGGTTGGACTAGACATGAACTAGTGAATTAAGTTGCAAATTGAAGAAAGTTGGAGTTGTGGATTGTTTCCTTTGTTATAAATATATGGTATAAGGATGGTATCATTGATGAATTACTTAATTATCATATTAATGATGTTGTTAAGTTAATATAAGAAGTCTATAAGGGGTGATATGGGTTACACAAATTCCAATCGAGTTTGCCGCTCAAAATGATTGTTCAATTAATCAGAGAGCTTATTGTGAATTATATTGTTGTTGTTTTGGCTGTTTGGTGACTTTTGGTAACATATGGGATGTAGTAAAAATAGGGGAGGTCCTATCCGTTTTCTTGTAGAAAATTGGTTTTGAAATATGAGAGTTACAATGCTTATATGATGATGACAAAGTCGGGTTACTCATTGTAGACGTAGGAAGATCATATTGAGCTTTGTTGACGATTAGAGAGAAGATTGAAAAGGTATGTTAAGGCACTTCCTTATTTCTTTTGGAATGATCTAAAGTGAAACGAATGTAAACGATATGCTATTTCATAATGAATCTACTCCTAGCAACTAAGGTTGTCCATGTTGTTCTTTCCTTACAAAGTTATTCTAATAAAGTATGTATGATCCTTGAGTCCTATTGAAGTTCATATTGACGGTATGATGTCCATAATGTTAATCGAAGGTGCAACTACCTTACGTCACTCTGAAAGATTTAGAGCGTGATTCCTTGAGTCCAGCATGCATTACATATATTATCTATTTGACTCTACCGAGTCGCGCTATAGTCAGCCGGGTACAAAAACTATTATGCAACCACTGATCAGTTGGGTTTACCGAGCTCCACGTGGCTGGGTATGATTCTACCGAGCGTTATAATGGCCCGGTATGTTTTTATCGAGTCCTCTTTGAGGCTGGGTACGATATGATGGTGATGATGCCCACAGAGGTAGATGTTTTTAAAAGATTATCTATATATATGTATCAAGCATTTTATGTCACTATCTCTTAGAGACACTCATATGCTACAAGTTTTATCTCATATATCTTTCTTTACATTACTGTTCTTATTTATGCTTTTCTTCCTTACATACTCATTACTTTATTCGTATTGACGTCCTGTTTGCTTGGGGCACTACGTTTCATGCCCGCAGATCACGATAGCCAGGTTGACAGTCGTCCTAGTAGGCTATTAGCTCAGTAGAATGTGTTGCTGCACTTCACTTGCTCCAGAGTTTCCTATTTGGTCAGTATGGTTGGGACATGTATTGACTGGTATGCGAGGCCCTGTCCCCACTTATATGACATTTATGTAGTCTTAAAGGCTTATAGACAGATGTCAGGTATATGGATACTTATATGGCCTTGTCGGCCTATGTTTTGAGTTTACAAATGATCATGTCAGCCTTATAGGCCCGTATGTCACATGTATAAGTTTTTATATAATGTTGGGTCATCCTATATCTCGTATGCACTTATATTTTATTCTGGTTATCTCATGACGACCCTTTTGTCCCATTTAACCGTGATAGAATGATAAGAAATATATATTATGTTGGTACTCGGTTGAGTAAGGTACCGGGTGCCCGTTGCAGCCCATAGGTTGGGTCATGGCAATAAAGCACTCCGATTGGCAGCCCACTATGAAGAGTTATCCATGATTTCTGTGGTGGAAAGTGATGTGACGTCATTTATACCTGATATGAACCCCATAGATCATCTTGAATGGGCCTTGATTGCGGATGAAGAAGACAATGAAGATGAGATGATGGAAAAAATTGAGAAAGTACATAACATGTCTTGCAGTTATGTCCATGGGTTTGGGGGATTTGAGGGAGTTGGATAGGCTTGTTACTCTAACTTCTCCTAAGCCATCTATTGAAGAAGCTCCAAGGCTAGAGCTTAAGCCCCTTCCAGTGCATCTACCCTATGCCTATTTGGGGAACTCTAAGACATTGGTAGTGAATTATCGCATTCAGCTTGACCGAGGTGCAAGAAGAAAAATTTCTTAGAGTGCTTCGTAAGCATAAAAAAGCTATTGGGTGGACAATTACAGACATAAACGGAATTAGTCCATCATTTTGTATGCATAATTCTTTATGGAAGATGGACACCGCCCCAGTGTTGAGCAACAAAGGAGAATAAATCCCATTATGAAAGAGGTCGTGAAGAAGGAAGTTATTAAGTGGCTTGATGCAGGTATCATTTTCCCTATCTATGACAGCAACTGGGTAAGCCCAGTACAATGAGTACATAAAAAAGGGGGGATGTGTTACACCCCATGTTTTCGTACGTGAAAGTACACCATAAGTAAATTGATGAAAGCTCGGAAATGAGATATTACATCCCGCATTTTTCGTACGTTAAAGTTACATCATATGTTAATCTACGTATGTTCGTGAATGAGCTAATTTTAAGATTATGAGCATTTTATTCTTTTTCAAACAAGTGAGGAGTAAATTCGTGAAGGTGAGAGGGAAAGCAAATCAAAAAAAGAATTTCGTTGAAGTTCGACAGTTTGGGATAAAATACGGCCCGAGCTAAAATACCCGATATTTATGGACTAGTACCATACACAGTACCACATGGACATAATAGTAAGGTGTATAAGGTGTGTTAAAAATGAGTAGTAATTTAAGTAATTTGAGACAATTCTTAATTATGCGGGTAATTAGTTAATTACCGGATAACGGGACATTACCTAATTAATTAATAAATTAAGAGATAAGACTCACCTCCCCCACCCCCTCCCTACCCAAAAAAAAACGTGGCAGCTAGCCACATTTTAAGACTATGACTCTTAGAAAATCTTCATTAGGTGGAAAGTAAGTTAATAAATCAAGGACACTTCATTCCTTATATTGGTATACAATCCCTACAATCAGAATATTAGTCATTGCCTACAATTAGAACTTAGCCATGAATTGGTAGTTAAGAAGAAGCACTACAAAACAGAACGTTGCCATTATTATAAAATTTTCGACAAATTTTCAGATTCTAAAAAATTTATCAACAACGAGAATTTTTAGAAGCTTAACAACATAAATTTTGTAGTTCTAAAAGAGTACGGTGCAATCTTTTTCAAGAATATCATACAGATTTTTCCCTACTGCAGGTATGTTAAGGCTAAGCCCTTTTTTCATTTTGGCATGATCTCATAATTACACGAGTTTGATAACGAAGCATAAAGAAAAATCCATATCCCGGAGTTTACATATATTTTTCTAGTTTTGTAAATTACAATATTCTCTTTATCAGGACTTCATATTCATTTGAGTATTTCCTTTTTCCACTGAAGAGATAGTAGAGTCTATATATACAGTATTACATTATTTTTATTACCATCGAGCTAAAATTGATGGGCAGGCCCCTATTGGGCAACCTCTGATTAGATGGTAAGTTATATATCAGCGTACTATGGTCGAGCGCCTATGAGCGAGCCCAGTTGGTATAGATACAGAGCCTAGTATGGCCGAGCGCCTATGAGCGAGCCTACTACGGCAGAACAATTATATATATATATACCGAGCCTTATAGGACTGGACAAATATTTTACTTACTATATTGAGAGAGTTGAGTCAGTATCTGCAGGTAAGTATATCTTCATATTATCTTTGACTCCCAGTTGGTTTCACTTATTAAATTATCAGTTCAGTTTCAACTTTCAGTATATTGCCATACATACTCGGTACATTATTTTGTACTGACGTCCCTTTTCTGGGGATGTTATATTTCATGCGTGCAGGTTCAGACAGATAGACGGGTAGACCTCATCATTAGGTGTTGCCCGAGTTCAGGTTGATCGGTAAGCTCCATGTATTTCAAAGATGCGTATATATAGAGGTTGCCCAATAGGGGCATGCCCATCGATTATAGCTTGATGGTAATGAAAATATTGTAATACTGTATAAATAGAATCTCTTCTCTCTTGACTGGGAAAAGGAATCACTCAATTGAATATGAAGTCCCGATAAGGAGTATATTGTAATTTACAAGACCAGAAAAATATACGTAAATTCCGGAAGAATTTCTCTTTATGCCTCGTTATCAAACTCGTGTATTACGAGATCATGCAAAAATGAAGGAAGGGCTCAGCCTTAACAGACCTGGAGTAGGAAAAAATCCATATGATATTCTTGGAAAAGGTTGAACTGTACTCCTTTAGAACCGCAAAATTTTTACATTGCTAAGACTCTAATAATTCTCATTGGACTTTTTTTATATGAATTGGTTGCAAGAAATTATAACGTTCACTTCTGATTGTAATGTCTTGGTATTGAAAATATTAGGAATGAGGTTAGAATATGGTTGTAGTATTCTTTTTTTAGGAATTTGTAAGGATTCACGTTACTAATATGCAAAGCTCATGTCTGAATTGTAGTATTGTTTTGTATTGAAATTATTAGAGTGAAGTGTCTTGTTATTAACCAATAGGTTTCCACCTAATCAAAATGACTTAAGATTCATTTGTCAAAGAGGTGTCTTGCTGCCACGTGGGGGTGGGGAGGGGAATTTTAATCTTTATCCACTTATTAGATAATTAGGTAATGTCCCGTTATGTAACGAGTCGGCCGTTCATTCCGTGAGATTAGCCCCGTTTCTCCCGTTTCTACTTTATCATATGTTTCTTAGACTATTTATGTTGTGTTGGGTCGGTTGGTTCAGGTTCAGAGTGATCGTGGTGAGAATTGAGACACTTAGTCTCTTAAATTAGCTTAATAGTTGAAAAAGTCATATAGGAGTTGACTTATTGGTAAACGACTTCGAAATGCGAATTTTATGGCTCGAATAGCTTCGTTAGGTGATAGGAGTGTGTTCGAAATGAAGTTTTGATCTCCGGTGTCGTATTAGGCTTGAATTGGCGAAATTTAATTTTTGGCGATTTCCGATCGGCAGTGAAAAATAAGCTATCGGGGTGGTAATGGAATTCCGGAAGATGGAACAGGTTCGTAATTTCATTTTGGATATATGTGAAAATTTTCAAGTCAATCGGATGTGTTTTGGTTGGGTTCCGCATCATTGACGAAATTTATAAGTTTCAAAGTTCATAAGCTTGAATTTGATGTAATTTCGGTGTTTTCGTGTTGTGTTTGGTTTTTCGAATGCCCGAATAAGTTTGAATGATGTTATGGGGTGTGTTGGTAGGATTGGTTGAGGTCCCGGGGCCTCGGGTGTATTTCAGATGCTCAAACAGGTACTTTTTGGCCTTAAGAAGTGTGTTGTTTTTCTGGTATTTTAGCAGCATCGAATCCTTCAATGCGATCGTGTAGAGTAAAAGAGTGCGGCAGACATTTTTTTCTATGTGATTTCATGGTTAGGATTGCGATCGCATAGGTTGGTCAGGTAAAGCATTGCAATCACGTGTGTAATGTTGCAATCGCGTAGAGGTTATGAGGCGCGTGTATGGGATGGCCTTTTGTTCTATGCGATTGTGTGTGTTGGTGGGAATCGCGTAAAGTGGTCTGGGGTGTGCATCGCGATCGCGTGGCTACAGTCACGACCGCACTGAGGAAAATAAATGGCTGGGCAGAATGTTTTAAAGGCCATTTTTGCGATAATAGTTCATTTTCATCAATTATTGAACGATTGGGAGCTCTTTTGAGAGGGTTTGAAGAGGAAATTGAAGGGGATCACTTGGAGGTATGGTTTTCAACTTCATAACTCGTTTATATGTCATTTTCTAAGTAATTAAACCGGAAAATTGTTGGAATTAAACCCAAATTTGGTGAAGAAGGTGCATGGAATTTGGAATTTTCTTTTGAGGATTTGAGTGAGCAATTGTAGTCCGATTTCAGTGTTCTTGGTATGTATAGAATTGTGGGAGGACGAGGTTTCTTGTGATGTAAATTTTATCGAATTTCGAGACGTGAGCTCGGGTTTGGCGGAATTTCGAGATTTTTGTATAAATTGATAGTTTTTGATTGGGTTGTGTTCCTTTAGCATATATTGATGATGTTAAACTGGTTTTTGTTAGATTCGGAGCAATCAGAAGCCAATTTGAGGGGCAAGAGCATCGCGGACTAGTATTGTGGCCCGGTAGAGGTAAGTAATGGTTATAAATCTTGTCCTGAGGGTATGAAACCCCGGACTTCATATTTCCCACTGTCTTAAGAATGGCGCACTTGTCGAATGACGAGTATGTGGCACACGCTGATTTTGATTGGACTTGCTCCTCTCCGCGAAAACTATTGCGTTGCGTATTTTACTCTAAATCATATGTTAAGTTGTGTTCTAAAGTCTATTACTATATTTGGGCTATAAGCTATGTTTGGGGCCTCGTGCCGACTTGTTTAGACCCCTTGGGGGCTTTTTACTGCTATTTCCTAACTGTTCATTTTGATTTACACTCAGTCATATTGTACTTAACTATTTTCGAAACTCAGCCCGATTTACACTATTTTGAGGTTTAAAAATGATGTTTTGGGTCGAGTACCCTGTTTTATTGATACGCCCGAGAGAATTTTGAGAGGTTATAACTGGGTGAGGCCGAGGGCCTGATTTTGAGGATATGATACGCCACGCGGTGGCTTGATATTAGCGCTTGGGCTGAAGGAGCTCCTCCGGAGTCTGTACACACCCCTAGTGAGCGCAGGTACCTACTGAGTGCTGAGTGCCGAGTGCCGAGTGATGAGTGACTGGGAGGCATGAGTGACAGTGAGGTTGCCCGAGGGGCTGATACTGAGTAGTTGTGAGGTGCTGAGTGATGTCCTGCCCGAGGGGCGATTTATGATTCATGTTTTTTCCCGAGGGGCTACCTACGATTTGTTTCATTTTTACACTAAATCTTTCGGCTATTTTTATTTCTAAAATTTTTGAAGAACACATTCTTCAAAGGATTTTTCTGAAGTTGGTTTTAAGGCATGATGATTTTATATATCTAGTTATATACTGTTGGAAAGAAAGGCTGTGCATATTGTGAATTGATGATATTGATTTTTATGTGTTTCTTGCCGCTTAAGACTTGATTTACTTTCATTACTACTGAGTTGGCGTACTAACATTACTCCCTGGACCCCTGTGTGCAGATTCAGGTGCAGATACCGAGCGTTAGCCACCTATTCCATGCGGAGCCGGAGTTCGGGATATAGAGGTAGTTGTTTAGCGTCTGCATCATCTCTGTTTTCCCTTCTTTTGTTGTATCTAGCTATTGGTTCGGAGGATTTGTATTATAATAGTATATCTTATCGCATATTTTTCTTAGATTCTCATGACATGTTGGCTCCGAGTTTTGGGGTTGGTTGAACTGTTTAACTGTTAATTGGCCTAATGGATATAGTAAATTCTATATACTTTATGAAATGTTGAAAAATGGTTGGGATTTTAGAAAGAAATTGTAATTATGTGATTCTTGGCTAGCCCAATTCCACGATAGGCGCCATCACAGACGGTTTAGGTTTGGGGTCGTGACAAGTTGGTATCAGAGCCTAGGTCACATAGGACTCAACGATCATGAGCAGGTTTAGTAGAGTCTTGCGGATCGGTACGGAGACGTCTGTACTTATCTTCAAGAGGCTGCGAAACCTTTAGGAACAATCTCATTTTCTTGAATTCTGTTGTGCCATTTTGTTGATTCTGGAAATCTAAACTTCTGTTGTTTCCTTCTCTCGCAGATGGTGAGGACTCGCACTACCGATCAGGATGATCAGCCACCAGCTAGACCAGCGACAAGTCGAGGCCGCGGTCGAGGCCATGGTAGAGGCAAGCCCGTGCAGTAGCCAGAGTGCCAGTGGATCCCCCTACTGTCCAGGGTCAGATTACAGCCAGAGATACTCCAGCGGGACAAGCTCAGGCACCAGTAGTGCCTATTGTTATTCTAGGTCTTCAAGAGACCTTGGCCCAGATCTTGACGGTGTGTACCACCCTTTCTCAGGCAGTTGCCACTACTTCTCAGGCCGAGGGAGGTAGTTAGATTCCAGTTTCCAGGACACCTGAGCAGGGTACTCAGGGCCATCATACACCGGGGGCGGTTCCAGCCCAGCAGGTAGCTCCAGTTCGAGACTTCGTGGTTCTGGCTATGCCAGAGGACGAGCAGCGTACATTGGAGAGATTTAGCAGATTACAACCTCCGACATTCAGTGGTGCTGAGAGCGAGGATGCCCAGGTTTTCTTGATAAGTGTCAGAGGATGCTGCGTACTGCTGGGATTTTAGAGACCAGTGGGGTCTCATTTGCCACATTTCAGTTTTCTGGTGCTGCTTTCACTTGGAGGGAGTCTTGATGTTTTATACGTCAATACTACACAATAGGGGGTGGATGATTTGTGTGGTGTACAATTTTCGAGTGCTGTCTCAATAGAAGAACCTGGTTCTTCTTGGTGTTCCAACTTCTACTGGTGCGGAATAATAAATGCAGTAAAGTAAAAACACAAAGATTTTTACGTGGAAAACACCTGGCTCAAAAGGTGAAAAATCCACGACCTACTCCTCAGTAGGATTTTCCCAAACTCTTCACTACAACTCTGAGCCAAACAGCATTTACAAAATAAACTCTTTTGTAAACCTAGGACTAACTCTAATCCCTTTGTAGCAAACTAGCCTCTAGCTAATTGCGACAAGCTTCAAGTTAACTCTAACTTGAACATTTTGTACCTGTTACAATTGCTTACAATAAATCTAAAAGGTACAATATTAAATCACCTACTACATCCAACTAGACTCGACAGACAAACACATGGAACTGGTTCTTCTAGCTGGTCAATAGCCTTTGTGTCGCACAAGGATTCTTCTTGCAAAATTTCTCTGGTAATTTTGCCTTCAGTTCTTGCATCAATTCTCTCTTTGTGCGA
Organism: Nicotiana paniculata; assembly: GCA_005239505.1. Taxonomy (NCBI): domain Eukaryota; kingdom Viridiplantae; phylum Streptophyta; class Magnoliopsida; order Solanales; family Solanaceae; genus Nicotiana; species Nicotiana paniculata. The sequence goes on from ML329811.1 coordinate 48,174, forward strand.
ATAAAAATCTTCAGTAGGAATATTTCAACATTATATAGTGCCAGAAGTTGATATATTCTTATTTAGTTCTAATGCAACTTTTCCTTGGTGGAAGAGTTTGTGTTTAACTCAACTTCCTTCCTTTATTTTTGTCGTTGCTGAACTCGAACTCTAACCCTTTGTCAATTTGCAAGTTTTTTGCATTACGAGACAACCTCTTAGTTTATGGATAATTCACATATCACATTTATCTCCTGTGCATGTACGGTTCTTGTGCCAATTGGTTCGTTCGAGATTTTTGCCCTAATGGACCTGGTTCAACTAAGTAGGTATTTTTCAATCTACAAAACCATGCAGTGACTTGGGTCAACAAATTCCCCCTTTTTGAAGATGACAAACTCTGTGCCCAACCCTCTATAAACTTCAAACACTTTGTATGGTTTTAAACATTTATCATGGAGAGACCAGGTTCATTAGGTTATAAATATCACAACTTGTTGAAATTTTGAAAAAGCACATATCTTCCCCCTTTTGGCATCATCGAAAAGTTTCAAAATGATAAAACTTACCAGAGTTGTTAACAATTACTCATGGCCATTGAGGCAACTAGAGCTGCAAACATGATTAATCATCAAAATAAACCAATAAATATAAGCTATCTAAGAAACTGAGACAAGTCAATAACAAAAACAACAGAATTCATTGATTAGAACGCAATTAAGGCACCATAAAAAAAACTAAAGCAGTCACTATCATGAGAAAAAACAACAAAAAAACAGAAACAGAACAAAACCCGAACTGGGCAATGCGGGGTTTTTGGTAGCTCTGGAATTCCTAAGGTTGGGAAGGGGCATATGAGGTTGGGTTCTTGGCTTGAAAGAGAGAAAGCATTTGTTGAATAACACCTTTATTTTTCTCCTTCTCCTTGGCTAGTTCATATCTGAGAGCATCCCGCTCATCTTCAACCTCATGAAGGCGAGAATTAAATGGAAAGATCTTCGCATCCTTTACTCTCCTTCCTGCACCAATGACCTGAATTTGCTATTGACTGGTTGCTTCCTAGATGAACCAGGTCCATCCTCAGGAACATTGACAACATAATCACATGTCAGCAAAGTGTTCTTCCCTAAATAATCCTTAGCATTAGCCATCTCAGCTTTCTTCACAGGAACCTCGAAGTGGGCAAGCACAACTGTCAGAATAAACCCATAAGGAATAGCGTGTGCTTTGGTTCCATTTACAACTCTGTCCAAGAGCTGAATGATGAAAGTTGGACAGTTAATCTGCTTTCCCCTGTACATGCACTCCATAAGTGTTATGTCGATGTAACTGGCGATGTGCCTACGCTCTTGTCTTGGCAATAGAAACATGATCACAAATTCGAAGAGTAGCTTGTTCTGGGGCTTCATTTCACTTTTGAACACTATCCTTGGCTCAAGTTCCTTCTCATTTTCACAAAAGAATCTGGTGATGTTGAGAGCTGAAGACATTCCATTGAGACTGGGCCATCTTTGCCTAGTGTAATCATCATAGCCCTCAGCAGGGATATTCAGAATCTCTCCCAGCTCCTTTGCATCAAATGTGATATGAATCCCCTTGACTATTGAGGTTACCTTCCATCTTTCACACTTTCATTGGCCATAAACTCCACCAGTTCATTCCTTGCCAGCCTTCCTTCCAGGTGAAGGACCATGTCATTCCATCCATGTACATCCAGTGCATTCATCAAAAAGATCCTTCCTGATTCTTCCAGATCTCTCACCAGCTTTCCTTTAAGAATAGTACGTTTGCCAAACATGGGGAGTTTGTCAGATTGCTCACCAAAGATTTCCTCTTCTCCTCCACTCCATTCTCTTTCTTCATCAACAAACTTCACTTTCTTGGCCTTTGACCTAGTCCTTTTAGCAGTGCTTGAAACAGAAGCTGACTTCTTTGAAGAAGCCTTAGCCTTCTTGGGCTTGGGTGTCTCAACCACAACTGGAGCCGGTTGCTCCTCATGTACCAGGTCCATCGTCTCATCATCAACAATAACAGCCTCAATAGGCTCTCCAAACTTTGCCTTTCCCTTGGCAGCTTTCTTTTTCTTGCTCTCTCTCAGATCCCTTTCTAACTCCTCTTCTCCTTGTCGAACAACACTTCCTGTAGCACGAACCTTTGGGGCAGAAACATCAGCAAATATAGAAACTTTTCTTTTCTTTTGGGTAGTAGTCTTCTTTGATTTTGAAGTCATTTTCCTCTTGGGATTGTAGGAATCCCCTAGCTTCTTCAGCATCTCAGCCTATGTTTCCTCGACAGATGAACCAAGTTCATCTATTGATTCTTGTAGGCTCTCTAAACCTGTTGTTGCTTCCCCAACAACACTTCCCCCTAAATCTGTGACTCCTTCTTCATTAATCACATGAGCGAGGCCACAAATAGCCAACGTGGCACCGTCCTCCCCAGATCCCCTTACAAAACCTCCTTCTCCCTCCCTCTCAAGATTTTTTCCTAGTTTTCTTTGCCTATCCAGCACTTCTACATCAACAACTGACCCAACCAACACAAACTTGTTTTCAGTAGTAGTAGTTTCGGATTCAACTTCAAGATTACCTTTCTTAGAACTTGATGAACCTTGTGCTTCATCCTCATTAGAGGATTTGAAGGATTCACTTGAAGATTCAGACTCATGAACCTCGCTGACTTTAAGAATTTCCTCCAAGAATCTTGCACGAGAGCCAGAAACAACTGATTTTCTGGCCAAAACTTTTACTCTTCGTGCTCTGGGAGCTGGAGTAGGGTTAGGTGTGGGTTCAGGAGTGGGTTCAAGAACTGGAGGTTTTTGGGGGGATGAAGATTTGTTTGGTGAATGTGAACTGTAAACTGAAGGAGAATTAGGACTGGAATTTTCTTCCCCATGATCAGAGTTTGTGTAGGAAGATGAAACAGGGGGTGGTGAAGACATTGTTATGAATTTTGGAATAAAAGAGATGATCAGTTGTGGTTAGAGAAGAATAGAGAACCTGGTTCGACTTAATGATGTTATGAAGAGGGGAAGTAATGACGGCCCTTTTATAAGATGTGGCTATTAATTTTACAATGGGCAGAATAGTTACTCAGGTGTGAGTCTAATAGATGTAGGAGTGTCATTGATTAGACAGTTAAGATCCCCTAACTCTAGGCTAATTAAGTAGGGATGATACTTCTTGGAACGACTTCAGGTAGGGATAAGTACAAAGAATTCGAAATGAACCAAATATAGATAGAGTCTTGTTCATGTGTGACTGTAATTAATTCAATAATTGTATGGAGATAAGCACGTACCTTGTCAGTAAGATGAACCAGCAGGGATGAACCAGGTTCATCATGTTAAAGTCTTTAATTTGCCTCAATTTACAAAGATAAACAAACATCATTAGCAACTAGGGAATCATATTAATACATGGCAAGAGAGTATGACAGTAAAGTCGTGATACTGTGCAATGATTAGTCTGGTTGATTATCTATGTTAGTGTTTCTAGCCAAAATTTTTGTTTTTTTGTTTTTCAGTTAGGTGATATTAATCATCCCTAATTCAATCGGTTTCTCTCAAAATGCTCCCTACTTAGTGCTTTAGTAAAGATATCTGCAATTTGTTGGTCAGTAGAATAAAATTCGATTGAGATCATTCCTTTTTCATAGTTATCCCTTAGGAAATGGTGTCTAACATCTAATTCTTGGTTCTTTTATGATGAACCGGGTTCTTCGTCATACTAATTGCACTAGTGTTGTCACAAAAAATAGGAATGCATCCAACCTCTATACCAAAGTCCATGAGTTGTTTCTTGATCCATAGCAACCGAGCACAGCATGAGGCTGCAGCCACATATTCATCCTTAGCAGTAGTAGACAAGGCTACTGAATTTTATTTCTTGGTGGCCCAAGACCCAAGGCAAGCGCCCAAAAAGTGAGCCATGCCTGAAGTACTTTTCTTGTCAACCAGAAAACCTGCATAATCAGCATCAGCATATCCTACAAGGTCGAAATTACTACGTTTAGCATACCTCAATCAGCATCATCATCAGCACAAATCAGTGGTGCCTTTCAGATATCTCAAAATTCTCTTCACTGCAGTTAGGTGGTTCTTCTTTGGATTTGCCTGAAACCTAGCACACAGTCCTACACTGAACACAATAACAGGTCTGTTGGTAGTGAGATATAATAGAGACCCAATCATCCCTCTGTATAACTTCTGATCAACGGATGAACCAGGTTTATCCACATCTAATTTTGTAGATGTGGCTATGGGGGTGTCTATTTCCTTTGAGTCATCCATTTTAAGTTTCTTGAGCAATTCTTTCACATACTTTTGTTGATGGATCATTGTTCCATTTGAGTTTTTCTTGATTTGCAAGCATAAGAAGAAGTTTAGCTCACCCATCATACTCATCTCAAACTCACTCCCCATAAGTATAGCAAATTCCTTACTCAATTTTTCAGAAGTGGCCCCAAATATGATATCATCCACATATATTTGCACAACCAGGAGTTTTTTTCCCTTTTACTTTAAGAACAAGGTGCTGTCAATTTTACCTCGTTTGTATCCATTTTCTAGCAGGAATTTTGATAGACGCTCATACCATGCTCTTGGTGTTTGTTTGAGACCATAAAGAGCCTTCTCAAGTTTGTATACATGGTCAGGTGACTTCTTGCTTTCAAAACCTGGAGGCTGTTTGACAAATACATCTTCCTTCAGATAGACATTGAGGAATGTACTCTTAACATCCATCTGATAGAGAGTGAATTCCATGTGTGCGGCAAATGCTATAAGAAGTCTGATTGCCTCTAGTATTGCCACAGGGGCAAAGGTCTCATCATAGTCAATTCCCTCTTCTTGACTGTATCCTTGAACAACCAGTCTAGCCTTGTTTCTTGTAACAGTTCCATCCTCATCGAGCTTGTTCCTGAAGACCCACTTTGTGCCAATCACTGATATGTCTAGTGATCTAGGTACCAAGTGCCACACTTGACTTCTTTCAAACTGATTCAGCTCTTCTTACATGAAATTTACCCAGTGAGCATCTTGTAGGGCTTCACCAATGTTCTTTGGTTCAATCAAGGATAGAAAGGCATCAAACACACACATATTTTTCAAGGAGGATCGTGTTTTGATTCCAGATGTCAGATCTTTTATGATGTTCTCAAGATGGTGAGAACTCTGATATATGTGTGGTTTGAGAACCAATTTTTCACTTCTAGATGGTTCCATGGTGCCTTGTTGTTGTGGAACAAGATCAAGGCCAAGATTCACATGTTGAGTTCCCCCTGTCATGTTGCTTGGGGTAGTTGGACCAGTTCCATCATCCATATTTGCTTCAATGTTTTCACTGCTTCTCACCAGTCCAAGCTCCTCATCTTCTGGTTCCTGTCTCTCAGCAAGTGTTAGTTTCATCAAAGACAACATGTACACTCTCTTCTACACACATAGTTCTTTTATTATACACTTTATAAGCCTTGCTATGTGATGAATATCCCAAGAATACTCCCTCATCACTTCTGGGATCAAATTTTCCTAGGTAATCTTTTACATTATTGTGCACAAAGCACTTGCATCCGAAAGCCCTAAGGCGGGATATGTTGGGCTTTCTCCATTTAAGTAATTCATAAGGAGTTTTCTCTACCAGAGGCCTAGTCATGCATCTATTTATTATGTAGCATGCAGTGTTTATTGCATCTGCCCAGAAGCTATGAGGTAGTTTGCTAGAAAGAAGCATGGTTGCCATATCTTCAAGAGTTCTATTCTTTGTTTCAACAACCCCATTTTGTTGTGGGGTTCCAGGAGCAGAAGAATTATGATTGATACCATGTTCATCACATAACTCAACAAACTTTGCATTCTCAAATTCAGTACCATGATCAGATCTTATTGATGGTAGTTGATTTCCTAACTGATTTTGAGTTTTCTTAACAAATGAGGTGAACATATCAAATGCTTCATCCTTAGATTTCAGAAATAAGGTCCAAGTGAACCTTGAAAAGTCATCAACTAGCACCATTATATATTTCTTACCATATTTGCTCGGAGTTCTCATAGGACCACATATGTCCATATGAACCAGTTCCAAAGTCCTGGTGGTACTGACCATTTTCTTACTTTTGAAAGAGGATCTTACCTGCTTCCCCCTTGCACATGCCTCACAAACTTTGTCTTCCTTGAACTTAATGTTAGGAAGCCCTAGAGACTAGTTTATTTAGCTGATTTAGACTTGCGTGACCAAGTATTTTGTGCCACGGGAGGGGATAACTATACAACACACTTAGACAAGTGAGTTCATTTTCAAACAGTGTGGACAAGTCTATGACATAGATGTTATTCATTCTTTATCCCTGCAAAACAATCTTGTTAGTAAGAAGGTTAATCACAAAATATTTTGTGGAAGTAAAGGCAAACATGTTACCTCTATCACACAGTTGTGACACACTGATCAGGCTATATTTCAAGCCATCTATCAGGTACAAATGTTCAATGGAACATGTGTCATCCTTACCTAACTTACCAACCCCAATAATTTCACCTTTCTTTCCATTTCCAAAGGAGACATTTCCTCCTTTGAGGCTTTCAAGTGAAAGGAACTGTTCCATGTTCCCTGTCATATGCTTTGAGCAGCCACTATCCAAATACCAAATTTGGATGCCTCCTCTCACTTGAACCTACAAAAAGAATCACGGGTTAGTTTTAAGAACCTAAACTAGTTCGGGTCCTTTTCTATGAGAGAATGGATGAATCAAGCTTTTTCTGGCCCAATTTGGAAGCCAGTTTTTCTTTTTAACAAAACTCTCATTTCTTCGACTAGCTTGCTCTTTTGCAGTACACTCAATTTTGTAGTGGCCAGTCTTACCACAGTGGGTGCAGATTTTATTCTCAGGGAGAGTGAGATACTTGCTTTTGGGATCCCACTTGGGCAATTGACTCCCAAAGCCAATCCCTCTCCGGTTGCTACTATGATTCTCTTGAAGCCATATCAAGGCATTAGAGAATTTATTCCATTTGCAAGTTCTATCTAATTCATGTTTGACTTTGCAAAGTTCTTCTTTAAGAGTTATTATTTGTTCGTCCTTGGCATACATCTTATCTTTTAGTTTTCCCACATTTTCTTCTAACATGATATGAGAATGATCAACAACCTTTTTACTGGATCCTAGCTTTAGCTTTAAGTTTTCAGATTTTAGTTCTAGAATCTCAGTTTCAAGTGGATGAACCTGGTTCAACAAGACAATGTTTTTCTTTTCANCTCATGTGATTCCTTATCGGATTCTCCAATTTCCATGAATGCTTAATCTTCATTCTAACCATCTTCTGATTCTTCATCTGAACTTTCCCCCCAAGCAGCAACCATAGCTTTTGTTGTGGTTTTCATGGGTTGGACCAGTTCCTTCTTCCTATTCCTTCTTTCATATCTCTCCTTTTTCCATTCTACTTCCCACTGAGGACAGTTCTTGATAAGGTGGTCAGTCTTTCCACACTTATAGCATCCCTCGTTGGTTGGCATTTCTGGAGCTTTTGCTTTGTTGTAATTTCCTCCTCTAGAGATGCCCTTCTTCCTTATTAGAAAGTTTCTGAATTCTTTGGTAATCATGGCCATCTCATATTCCTCAAGATCTGCTCCCTCAGTGATTCTCAGTGCTAGACTCCTCTCCTTCTTTGGACCATCCATCTTCATTGTCTGCCTTTTAAGTTCGTAGGCAGTAAGGTTTCCAATTAGTTCATCCAATCTGAGGGTTGCCATATTTTTGGATTCCTGGATAGCAGTGATTTT
>ML329811.1:55958-131193 GCA_005239505.1 Nicotiana paniculata
TAGGCAGTAAGGTTTCCAATTAGTTCATCCAATCTGAGGGTTGCCATATTTTTGGATTCCTGGATAGCAATGATTTTGCTTTCCTAGGATATTGGTAAGACCCTTGTCAGGATCTTCTCTACCTTGTCCTCTTCAAGAATGACTTTACCAAGAGACTTAAGTTCATTTGTCAAAGTTGTGAACCTTGTGTACATATCTTGGATTGTCACTCCTTCTTTCATAGTGAAGTTTTCATACTGTGAGTATAGAAGAGTACCTCTTGATCTTTTTACCTGAGGTGTTCCCTCATGGGCTACTTGCAAGGTATCCCAGATTTCTTTGATAGTGGTGCAGCTTTGGATTCTGCTATACTCGTCTGGACCTAGTCCACACACTAGCCACTTCCTGGCCTTTGAATTCTTCTCCCATTTCTTCAGATCCTCAGCAATGCAGTCAGCTATAGTCTTTGGTACATCTACACCTTCAGCAGTCTTCATCATGGTTGCTAGAGGACCATCAGTGACTATGTCTCAGAGTTCATAGTCTTCTCCAATCAGGTGGTCCTTCATCTTGTTCTTCCACCAAGAGTAATACTATCCATTGAAGAGTGGTGGCCTTGCAGTTGATTGACCCTCCTAGTTTCCAGGTGGTGCACTCATTTTGATCATTTCCAACGTGTTAGCCTTTTCAAGGATAACCTTCTCTAATACCAATTGATGTTTTATACGTCAATACAACACAAGGGGGGGTGATTTTTGTGGTGTCCAATTTTCGAGTACTATCTCAATAGAAGAACCTGGTTCTTATTGGTGTTCCAAATTCTACTGGTGCGGAATAATAAATGAAGTAAAGTAAAAACACAGAGATTTTTACGTGGAAAAAAACACCTGGCTCAAAAGGTGAAAAAACCACGACCTACTCCTCAGTAGGATTTTCCCAAACTCTAAACTACAACTCTAAGACAAACAGCATTTACAAAATAAACTCTTTTGTTAACCTAGGACTAACTCTAATCCCTTTGTAGCAAACTAGCCTTTAGCTAATTGAGACAACCTTCAAGTTAATTCTAAGTTGAACAGTGTGTACCTATTATAATTTCTTCTAATAAAGCTGAAATATAAAATGTTAAATCACTTACTACAACCAACTAGACTCGAAAGACAAACAGATGGAACTGGTTCTTCTAGCTGGTCAGTAGCCTTTCTGTTGCACAACGATTCTTCTTGCAAAATTTCTCTGGTCATTTTGCCTTCAGTTCTTGCTTCAATTCTATCTTTGTGCCAATAAATCTTCAGTAGGAATATTTCAACATTATATAATGCCAGAAGTTGAGATGTTCTTGTTTAGTTCTAATGCTCTTCCTTGGTGGAAGAGTTTGTGTTTAACTCAACTTTCTTCCTTTATTTTTGTCCTTGCTGAACTCGAACTCTAACCCCTTATCAATTTGTAACCTTTTCGCATTAGGAGACAACCTCTTAGTTTATGGATAATTCACAGATCACATTTATCTCCTGTGCATGTACGGTTCTTGTGCCAATTGGTTCGTTCGAGATGTTTGCCCTGATGGACCTAGTTCAACTGGGTAGGCATTTGTCAATCTTCAAAACCATGAAGTGACTTGGGTCAACAAGTCTTTTGAGAGGCGTAGGCCTGTTGGTTCAACACCCCTCGCCTGGCAGCAGTTCTCCACTATCTTCTTGGAGAAGTAGGTACCTCAGTCTCACATGGCGGAGCAGTGCAAGCTTTTTGAGCAGCTGCGGTAGGGAGAGCTATCAGTGACGCAGTATGAGATGCGGTTTTCGGTGTTGGCTCCTCATGCTACAGAGTTGGTCCTTACTGATAGGTAGAGGGTTAGGAGGTTCGTGGATGGCCTCACTTATCATATCCACCTATTTATGACTCGGGGGAGAGTATCAGATGCTACATTCGAGCAGGTTCTTGATATTGCTCGAGATATTGAGTCGGTTCACTGCCAGGAGCGGGAGGAGAGGGAGGTCAAGAGGCCTCGTGGATCGGGCAGTTCCAGTGGTACTCTTTATAGGGGCAGTTTCAGCATGGTAGAGGTCGTTCATTCAGGCCTCCTCAGTCAGTCCGCCCAACTTATAGTTGTGCCTCTTTTAGGCATGGCCCACGTGGTTCTCAGCCAGACCGTACTTCATTCGGTGCCCTCCCAGATCAGTGTGCAGCTCGAACACTACCAGTTCAGAGTTCTTCTATGCATGAGTCTTCCAGTGGCCGTTCTGGTGCCAGAGGTTTCTATCAGTCCTCGCCTCCAGCTCCAGGGAGTTGTTTTGAGTGTGGAGAGTTCGGGCACATGTGGAGGCAGTGTCCCCATGGTCCGGGTGGTTCTTCTCAGTAGAGGGGCCAGCCCTCGACTTCAGCTCCAGTTACTTTACCACCCGCCCAGCCTGCCAGTGGTGGTAGTTAGTCAGCTAGAGGCCGCCCTATAAGAGGAGGTCGAGTAGGTGGAGGTCAGGCCTGTATGTATGCATTTCCAGCCAGGTCGGATGCTATGTCCTCTGATGCAGTGATCGCAGCTATTGGCTCAGTCTGGTGCCGAGGTTCTTTGGCTTTATTTGACCCTAGTTCTACATATTCCTATGTTTCTTCATATTTTGCCCATTTTCTGGATATGCCCCGTGAGTCTTTAGTTACCTCTGTTCATGTGTCGACTCTTGTGGGCGATACTGTTGTTGTGGACCATGTGTATCGGTCGTGTGTGATATCTATTGGGGATTTGGAGACCTGAGTGGATCTATTATTACTCAGCATAGTCGATTTTGATGTGATATTGGGCATGGATTGGTTATCTCCGTGTCATGTTGTTCTCAATTGTCACGCTAAGACTGTGACCTTAGCTATGCCCGGATGCCCGAGGGTTGAGTGGAGAGGTTATTCTGAGTATATGCCTAGCAGGGTGATTTCCTACCTGAAGGCTCAGCGCATGGTTGTGAAGGGGTGTCTATCTTATCTGGCTTTTGTGAGGGATGTCAGTGGTGAGGCTCCCGCTATTGATTCGGTTCCTGTGGTCCGTGACTTTCTGGACGTGTTTCCTACAGACCTGCCAGGCATGCCGCCTGACAGGGACATTGATTTTGGTATTAACCTGGTGCCAGGCACCCAACCTATTTCTATTCCACCTTATCGTATGGCACCAGCACACCTAAAGGAATTAAAGGAGAAGCTTCAGGAACTCCTAGATAAGGGGTTCATTCGACCTAGTGTGTCACCTTGGGATGCACCGATGTTGTTCGTAAAGAAGAAGGATGGTTCTATGCGTATGTGTACTGATTATCGACAGCTGAACAGAGTTAAGGTGAAGAATCGGTATCCCTTGCCTCATATATATGTCTCACCACTAACATCCCTCACAAAAGCCAAATACGATAAAGACCCCTTTTCAACCATACGCTGAGCCTTCAGGTAGGAAATCACCCTACTAGGCTTGTACTCAATAGAACCTCTCCATTCAACCCTCGAAAATCCTGACACAGTTAAGGTCACGGTCTTAGAGTGACAATCAAGAACAACATGACACTGAGATAGCAAATCCATGCCAATATCACATCAAAATCAACCATGCTGAGTAACAATAGGTCCACTCGGGTGTGCACAGTCCACAATAATAGTATCGCCCACCAGAGTCGACACATGAACCAATGCAACTAGAGACTCACGGGGCATATCCAGAAAATGGGCAAAATATGATGAAACATATGAATACGTAGAACCAGGGTCAAATAAGGCCAAAGCATATCGACGACAGACTGAGACAATACCTGTGATCACTGCATCGGAGGCCATAGCATCTGGCCTAGCTGGAAGTGCATAAATACGAGCATGACCTCCACCTGCACGACCTCCCCCTCTAGGGCGGCGCCTGGCGGTCTGACCCCCACCTCTAGCTGTCTGGGCGGGTGGTGAAGTAACTGGAGCCGAAGTCGAGGGCTGGCCCCTCTGTTCAGAAGAACTACCAAAATGACGCGGACACTGCCTCCAAATGTGCCCAGACTCTCCGCACTCGAAACAACTCCCTGGAGCTGGAGACGGGGACTGAAAGGAACCCCTGGCACCAGAATGGCCACTAGAAGAACCATGCATAGAGGAACCCTTAACTGATGGTGCTCGAGATGCACTCTGGGATGGAAGGGCAATGAATGAAGAACAACCCGACTGAGAACTGCAGGGACCATGCCCCGAAGATGCACCACTATAGGTTGGGCGGACTTGCTGAGGAGGCCTGAATGAACGACCACTACCATGCTGAAACTGTCCTCTGGAAGGAGTACCACTAGAACTACCAAATCCATGAGTCCTCTTGGCCTACCTCTCCTCTTGCTCCTGGCGGTGAAGTGACTCAATATCTCGAGCAATATCAACAACCTGCTCGAAGGTAGCACCTGATACCCTCTCCCTAGTCATCAAAATGCGGACCTGATAAGTGAGGCCATCCACGAACCTCATAATCTTCTCCTTATCAGTAGGGACCAACTCGGTGGTATGACGAGTCAACTTTGAAAACCTCATCTCATACTGCGTCACTAATAGCTCCCCCTGATGCAGCTGCTCAAACTGCCTGCGTTGCTCCTCCCTGGGAACATACTTCTCCAAGAAGATAGTGGAGAACTTCTTCTAGGTGAGGCTTGCTGAACTAACAGGCCTACGCCTATTGAAAGACTCCCACCAAGTAAGCAGCCCCAAAAAGCTAAAAAGTAGCAAAAGAGACCCCACTGGTCTCCAGTATCCATGCACTACGAACCATTCTCTAACACTTGTCCAGAAAACCATGAGCATCCTCGCCTTCAGCAACACTGAATGTCAGAGGCTGAAGTCTACTAAATCTCTCCAGCCTACGCTGCTCAGCATCTGGCATAGCTGGAACCACAATGTCCTGAAATGGATCAACCAGCTGGGCTGGAACTTCTCCCGATGTCTGAAGGCCCTGAGTAACCTGCTCAGGTGTCCGGGCAGCTAGAGTCTGAGTGTCTTCCCCAGCCTAAGAAGTAGCAGCAGTAGTAGATACAACGACTGCCTGGGCAAGACTAGTACATACTGTCAAGATTTGAGTCAGGGTCTCTTGAAAACCCGAAATAACAATGGGCACTACTGGCGCCTGAGCCTGTCCCGCTCGAATATCTGCGGCGGGGACCTGATCCTGAATGGTAGGTGTACCCTCTGGTGCTGCCCCGGTGGTTGCACGGGTTGGTCCCCTACCTTTACCACGGCCTCGACCACAGCCTCGACCTCTTTCTGATGTCTGGTCACCCTAATCGGTAGCGCGTGTCCTCACCATCTGTGAGAGAATGAAACAACAGAAGTTTAGATTTCCATAATCAAAAAAATGGCACGACATAATTCAAGAAAATGAGATTTTTTCCTAATGGTTCTGTAGCCTCTCGTAGATAAGTGCAGACGTCTTCGTACCGATCCGCGAGACTCTACTAAACCTTCTCATCACCGTTGAGTCCTATGTAACCTAGGGTCTGATACCAACTTGTCACGACCCCAAATACTAAGCCGGCCGTGATGGCGCCTATCATGGAACTAGGCTAGCCAACAATCACATATTGTCATATTATTTTCATAATTTCCAAAATGGTTCCGATATTTTACAAAAGTCCTTAGATTTCCATAATTGCAACAAAACAAACCAAATAAATAGTCTAACTACTACTACCCCCAAGACCTTGAGTCAACACGTCATGAGCTTCTACGAGTAGTACCAAATGACCCTCTGTCATAATACATCAACTATCGGAACGAGGAACTAAATACAAAACAAGAAATGGGAAAAGAGATGTTGTGGAGGCTGAACAGCTACCTAGAAGTCCAAACTCCGACGCCACAAGAAGGAAGAAAACTAGCGCTCGGTACCAGCACCTGTATCTGCACATAGGGGTGCAGGGTGTAATGTGAGTACGATAACTCAGTAATAATGAAAATAAATCAAGTATAAGCAGTTTGAAACACATAGGATCAAATCATCAATTCACAATAAGGACAGTATTTCTTTCCAACAGAGTATACATTAAATCAACACGCTTTAAAAAACCAACTTCGGTAAAAATCCTTTGAAAAATGTGATTTCCAACAATTTCAGAAAAATGCCCAAGGAGTTTAGTGTAAAAATGAAATAAATCATAAATATCCACTCGGGCCAAAAACATGTATCATAAGCCAGCCCTCGGGAAATCATCACTTAGAATCAGTCGCTCAGCATGTCTCACAATCACTCAGTATCAGCCCATCGGGCAACCTCACTATCACTCATACCTCTCTATCACTCGTCACTCGGCACTCCACACTCACACTCAGTAGGTACCTGCGCTCACTGGGGGTGTGTACAGATTCTAGAGGGGCTCCTACAGCCCAAGCGCTAAGATCAAGCCATCTCGTGGCATAATCACTCAGGATCTCGGCCTCTCACATATCAATAACAATGTAACTGATGCGGCGGCATGCAGCCCGATCCCATAGCATCCTCACAACATATGCCCTCGGCCACACTCAGTAAGAAATCTCTCAAAAAGCCACTTGGGCTATCAGTAAAACAGGGTACTCGACCCAAAATATCATTTTATATCTCAAAATAGTGTAAATAAGACTGAGTTTTGAAATCAGTTATACATAATATGGCTGATTGTAAATGATAAGTCAACACAATGAGGAATAGCAGTAAAATCCCCCAAGGGGTCTAAACAGGTCGGTACAAAGCCCCAAACATGGCTTACAGCCCAAATATAACAATAGTCTGAAAACACGATTTAACATATAATTTAAAAGTAAATATGCAACTCAATAGTTTTCACGGGAAGGACTAAGTCCAAATCCCCAATCAGTGCACGCCACACACTCGTCATCCAGCATGTGCGCCACTAAAAAAATAGTGAGAAAATACGAAGTGCGGGGTTTCAATCCCTCAGGATAAGATTTACAGTCATTACTTACCTCAAAACCGGCTAAAATCCTAGCCCATGGTGCCCTTGCCTCTAGACTCGGCCTCCGAATTCTCTGAATCTACCAAAAATCAGATTCATATCATTGTTATATGCCAAGGAACGAAATCCATTCGAAATTTATCAAAATTACCCAAAAATCCCGAAATTGGCCAAACCCGACCCTCGGGCACACGTCTCGGAATCTGATAACATTTACATCATAAAAATCGTCATCCTCCCACGAGTCTACACATATAAAATGCATCGAAATCCAACCACAAAGGACCCCTCAATTCCTCAATTAAAGTCTCAAATTCCCAAGCCCTAAACCCACAATTTATACCGTTAAATTCCACTAATTCCATGCCTAATCAGTATAATATCGACATAGAATCGAGTTTTAGGTCCAAGAAACTTACCTCCACGGAAATCCCTGTTCAATTTGCTCCCAAAAGCCTCAGCCCGTATGAAAATATGATGAAATAAGCCAAAAACTCGCAAAGGCATCTATTTATATGACCTGCCCAGTGATTGTCGCATTTGCGGCCTTCTCTCCGCACCTGTGGTCCCAGGTGCGCACTTGCGGAAATTCACTTAAGTCCCATTTCTCGCTCATGCGGTTAATCACCCGCACTTGCGGCTTCGCAGGTGCGGTCCAGGTTTTGCACCTGTGACTTTACTTCAGCCCGACCAATTTCGCACCTGTGCATGCTGGCCCGCACCTACGGCTAACCCACCGCAGGTGCGGCCACACCAGAAGCCTCGCACCAACAGCTTCTTCAACTGCATTTTCCAACTTTAATCCTTTCGATAACTATCCGAAATCATCTCGAGCCCCTCGGGACTCCAACCAAAAATACAAACAAGTCATAAATGAACACCCGAACTTAGTCGAACCCTCGGAACACCCAAAACAACATCAAAACTCCAATTCAACCCATGATTCAAGCCTAAGATTCCTAAAACTTCCGAAAATCACCAACGATGCCAAAACAAACCAAAACACATATGAATGACCTGAAAATTTGCACAGACGTCCAAAATAACACTACGAACCTGCTCCATCTTCTGGAATTCCATTCCGACCCGGATAGCTAATTTTCCACTGCTGACCGGAAATCGCCAGAAACTCAATTTCGCCAATTCAAGCCTAATTCTACTCCGGACATCAAAACCACATTTCGAACACACTCCTAAGTCCCAAATCACCTAATGAAGCTATCCGAACCATAAAATTTACATTCTGAGGTCGTTTACCAATAAGTCAACTCCCAATTGACTTTTCCAACTATTAAGCCAATTTAAGAGACTAAGTGTCTTAGTTCTCACCACGACCACTCCGAATCCAAACCAACCAACTCAACACAAAAAAATTAGACTAAACAACACACAATAAAGTAGAAATAGGGGGAACATGGCTAAATCCTACGGAACGTTCGGCCGGGTCGTTACACATCTGTTCTCTTTCCCAAAAGTATTTAGTGCATATGAGAGCCGGTCAACCACAAGTATCAATGATCAGCCTCCGCCTTTCTCTATATATAACCACTTTCATTTCTCATTAGGGACTTTTTCACTCTGCAATACTTACTCTCTTCTATAATCGTCCCTTTCTCCACCAGTTCTTCCGCCGTATTAGCCCCAAAAACTTGTTGGTTTATTCGTTTTCTCCTTTTTTTCTAAATAACTTATGGCCAAAACTTCTAAATACATTCCTCAGAATGAAGGAACCTCCACTTCTACTTCCCGTATGGCCGGTGGTAGATCGCTGGCGCTTAATGAGATCGTGCCGAGCAATTTGTATTTGAAGAAAGACTTTACAATAGAGAACCCTCCTGATGTCCCTGATCGTCGTGAAAACTCATCAAGGTACATAAGATCAATTATTGAAACACACCTCAAAGCTGTGAGGAGATAGTGTAAATGGGGGAAGGAGGTCTTTCTACGAATACCCTCCCGCGAAGAGGATATCACGACCTATGTAGAGGGGTTCCTAAGCGTGTCCACATACCCCTTTACACTGGGTCCCCTCAACCCGCTCGTGCTCGAATTCTACCAAAAATATGAAGTTACCCCGGGCCAGATTCATTCATCCTTCTGGAGGATCATATTAATGATGAGGTTCTTCATTGGAAAGGCCGCGATCGAGTTCACCGTTAGCCACCTCATCCGATTGAATCGGCCTCCACATTTTTGAGGTTTAATCAAACTCCAACACCGATCTACCAAGTCCTTCTTCGCCAATAACGACGAAGTCAGGGATCGAGGTTTGATGAGATGGTATATTCGGGTGAGGACCATCGATGTTATTCTCGAGAAGTTTCTGTCATTCCCCGAGAAGTGGAACTTCTGACGTGAGTAAAATGCTTTGTTTTATTTCTTTTTCATAATTTTTGATGAACTCATATAATCGTTCCTTTTCCTCTCCCACAGGAGTCCCGTGGATCCCTAATGCGATCCTCGACCTCGAGGACTGGGCTCGCAAACTGGATGCTACTTCATCATACGACCAATGCAAGTGGAAGGATTTGTAGAAGGGAAATGGGAAGCAAAACATCTCGGTACGGGTTATAATATCTCTTCCCTTAATAGAAATACCTTTCTTCATATGGCCTAATCACATTTTCATACGTATTGGCAATTTCTCAGAGATGAGGCTGCCCCCTCTTGGGGAGGAGGAGGGATCCTCAGCTCCATAGCCAAAGAAGGATAATAATAAGAGAAACAGGTCCTCGAAGGGCCAGGATACTCAAATCAAGGCAGATCCTTCTCGGAGGAGTAGAATAAACATTGTCATCAACAAGGATTGTGACTTTGCCTGCCGGTCCAGGACGTTGATGATAGTGGAGGGTTCGACGTTGGTGACTCGAACCAGAAAGTCTTCCGAGGCTATTAAGACTGCTAAAGCCGAGGCTTCTAGCCTCGAAGGAGGAGTTTCAAAATAGAAAAGGACCGAAGGACCTTCCTCACCTGACTTGGTGACTGCTCTCAGACTTCGGGAAATACTCCGAAGGGAGCCGGCTTCAAAGCTCCTCTACCCTATTAGAGCGCCTCGGGTTATCTCCCCAAGGATGTGACAGCAGGTCATTCACCATCATTTCCAGCTTTTTTCGAAGATGTTATAAGGGACGTTCAGAACCTGAAGATGCCCGAGTTAGGCAGAGCCCCAGTGAAAATGACCCCTTCAAGGGTTTCTTTACTGGGTCGATGAGGCCGAACCAGCGGATGTGAACTCGATCTTCGAGGAGGCTCAACGTCTTTGCTCAATTGTAAGTTTTTAATAGCAGTATAATTTTTCCAAATTTATTCTTTCTTCTTTTCGCTGATCTATCTTTCCTTCCTGCAGGCCTTCGACAAATTTAAGGCTGGGTTGTGTCATTGTAAGGCCGAATTGTGTAGATCCCTGAACGAGGAGAAATACCTCAGGCTTCTTTGTAACAATAAGGAAAAGGAATTGAGGCATCTTCGATCAGAGATGACCAGAGCTCGTGAATACAAGGACAAGCTAGAGAAGCAGGTAACCTTAATTCTGGAAAAATATGGACTGCCTATCCCGTCTTCGGAGGCTAACGCTTCGATGTCCCAGTTACATCGAAAGGTGGAGATTCTAGAACGCCTTCGGAATGAGGTCGACCACATCAACTCTGAGTGAAATGAATGGAAGGCACATATGGACATCCTTGATGCGGCAAAAAAAAGATGCTTTAGAAAAAGATCTGTCCTGGAAATCCAACTTCGGAATGTTCAAGAGAGAAATTTGGTTCAGGCAGGCAGGGTAGCCGAGCTCGAGGCTGGTCTAATTAAGGCCAAGGTCGAATTTGAGAAAGCCCGGACTGAAGCCCAAGAAATACAAACTAAGGCCGACAAGACGGTGGCCATCTATTTGAAGGATGTTGCTGATGCTCAGATGGAATTGAGAGGGGCCTCTGACCAGGAGAAAAGAAGCAACAAATATGTCCGAAGCCAATCTCGGAGCGAAAACCTCGAAGATATCCATGCTAAGGGCTTCGATCTCCCTGGAGAGATAGAGCAAGCCAGAGCAGACGAAGTTGATGCCAAATTCGTTCTTTCCTCCAATGATGAAGTTGATGTTGAGGATGATGAAGATGAGGCTGAGGAAGAGGCTTCCAGGGAAGAGGCTAGTCCCGAGGGGTTTGACGGAGACAAAGTCCCCGATGGGAAAAATATTCCCGAAGATCAGCCACTCGAAGATCAAGCTGCCGAAGGCTTAAACCCTGTGGATGCTGCCTTCGAGCAGGAGACCCCGACGATAGACTAGGCCTTTTTTTAAATTTGTATTAGGGCTCCCTGTGGAGTATTGTAAATGTAATTTTTTACCATCATCTATATATGAAGAATCTTTTGTTGTGTTAATTTCCATTTTGTCTTTGAAATGAGATTTGGTGTTGACGATCAGTCCAATGTATTGGACTTAGAATATAATATCCTTAGGTTTCGTGTTCGATCAATGATCGATAATAGGTGACCACTTAGGGTCCGTTCTTCGAGTTGGGCTTTAGCTCGGGACTTTAGAGTCCGAACAGGGTAAGGTCCCGAGCGTGGTGTGATTCGGACTTTAAGTTTTTTAAGTATCGGCCCTTAGGCTCTAAAACATCGTCCCTTAGAATCTTTTAGGTTGGCCCTTAGGCTCTTTTAAGTTGGCCCTTAGGCTCTTTAGATTGGCCCCTAGGCTCTTACATATCGGCCCTTAGGCTCTTTGAGGTTGGCCCTTAGGATCTTTTCAGTTGCCCCTTAGGATCTTTAGATTGGCCCTTAGGCTCTTACATATCGGCCTTTAGTCTCTTTTTAGATTGGGTCAATTCGACCTCTAAAATGGCTACAATTTTTCCCCTTTTTGGCTGAAGACTTGTAAAAATTTTGTTATGTTTTGGCATGCTTTTATATTCCTTCGACTTTTTGACGGTTCGATTGTCTGGTACCTCGCTTGTAAGCTGATGTGTAATGAAAGTCGAGTACCTATTTGAGGATTTCTCAAAGGCTGATATTTTCGAAGCCTTCACCTTATTCGGGGATGATTTTATCAAAGCCCCTTTGCTTTTGCCGAGTGTAGCCTGATTTAACCGACATTTCGAAGTATTTGAAGGCGTTTTGTTTTATGGTGGAAGTTGGACGTTTTCGAGCCGCATTATTTCGCTCTTAGACTTTTCATATGACCGTAGTCTTTTATATGGTCGTAGCCTTTAGTTCCCGAGAGAGATGGTCTTGACCTTAATATCGAGGGGATGTCTTTTTAAGGCCTTATAAGTTCGTGTATGCCTCGTTGAGGTCTTATAAGCTCGAGTTTGCCTCATGAGGTCTTATAAGTTTGAGTTTGCCTCATTGAGGTCTTATAAGTTCGAGTTTGGCTTATTGAGGTCTTATAAGTTCGAGTTTTTGATGGCTCGACGTGTTGACTGTCTATGACAGTCCCCGAGTATTCGAGTGTATTTTGCCCTTGAGCCGTTAAATGTAAAAATAGTAGACTTCTTTGAGGCACAAATTTATTTGATATAATAAGGATGCTTCTTTGAGTAATCGATACATGCGTACATAAGTTTCCATCGAGGGCTCGACTATTCTATATGGACATGGTTCATTTACCCGTGTGGCCCATTACAACATTCTCATATCGAGGCCCTCCTTGGCATGACTTGTTTTCTTCGAAAATGTAACCTTTGAGGGTGATGCCCCCCCAGTATTTGAGGTTGATTGAAAAGAAGCCTTGAATACTTGTTGAGTTTTCCTTAGGTAGCATATAGATGCTGCCTCTATAAAAGCCTTGTCGGTAAAACCCATTTGGGATAAAACCCGATCTATGGGGAAAAAAAAGCAACGCATGCTTTAAAACCCAAGCTCTTCGAGTTTAAGGGTGCTTCGATATTTCCAATTGAACACCTATAAGGAGTTAGTATAAAATATAAACGAAAAAAGGTAAAGGTCATACCTCAGCAATAATAATGTTTGAGAAACCATATATTCCAATTGTTTGGTAGTTGCTCGCCTTTCATTGTGCTAAGTTTGTAGTATCCTTTGCCTACGATTCCGAGGACGCGATACGGTCCCTCCCATTTAGGGCCTGTTTCCCTTTATTTGGGTTTTGAGTATTGAGGGTGACTTTTCTTAGAACTAGTTCCCCAAATCTAAAGTAGCGGAGGTTCGTTCTTCTGTTGTAGTACCTCTCGATCCTTTGTTTTTGAGCGGCCATTCGAACTAAGGCGGCCTCACGCTTTTCATCTAATAGCTCGAGGGAGGTGTTCATGCCCTTGTTGTTTGAGTCCTCGGTGGTATGTTGAAATCTGACGCTCGATTCACCAACCTCGACTGGGATCAACGCCTCGGACCCGTATACCAAAGAAAATGGGGTCTCCCCTGTGCTCGACTTCGATGTTGTTCGATATTCCCATAGGACCTCGGGCAACACTTCTTTCCATTTCCCCTTCGCATCAGCTAATCTCTTTTTCAAGTTTTGGATGATGGTTTTGTTTATGGACTCGGCTTGACCATTTTCACTTTGGTGATAGGGCGTTGATAATATCCTTTTTATTTTGTGGTCTTCGAGGAATTTTGTTACTTTTCTGCCGATGAACTCCTTCCCGTTATCGCATGTTATCTCGGAGGGAATACCAAACCGACATATGATGTGATCCCATATGGAGTTGATGACTTCTTGTTCTCTTATCTTTCGAAGACCTGCGCTTCTACCCATATTGAGAAGTAGTCAATCATAAATAAGATAAATCAAACTTTATATGGTGCAAATCATTGGCATTTATTACATCTTCGAAAGAACTCCTTAATGTCCTTCTCCATGCTATCTGTAAAGACCCGTAAGATTTCATGGCTAAAAATAATGCCCAAATAGGTCCTCGTGTTGTTATAACTGTACAAATTCTGAAAATGGACCCTTTTTGAGTAAAAAGTACCCCGGGACTTAAAAGATATAATTTTTCAGATTTGCGCAGGTCTGCAGTCCACTATGCGATCGCGGATCAGGTATGCGGACCGCATAGTGGTCGCATACTTGGACAGTTTGTTGTCCATTTTGAGGATATCTATGCGGCCTAGAATGCGATCGCATTTCACGAATGCGGGCCGCATAGTTGTCGCATTCTTGCACCTTAACTTTTGCGTAGGGAGTTATGCGATGCACTATGCGATCGCACAACAGGTATGCGGACCGCATAGTGGTCGCATATCCGGGCAATCTAGTTCTCTTTTTTGCCCATTTGAGGGCCTATTATGCGACAGGAATGCAGGCCGCATGACAGGAATGCGATCGCATTCTTGACCGCATATATGTTTCGGGACTGTTAAAATTCTAATTTTGTACCCGCCCCCAGTTCATTAAAACACTTACCCCTTTCATTTTAATCCTATTGTCTGATAAATTAGAGAGAGGAGAGAGTGGGTTCTAGAGAGAGACAGTTCCAAATTCATCAAATTTGTTCCTCCATCACTACTCAAGCCTGGAACTTATCAAGTAGGACACCATTTCCTGCACTACAAGAGGAAAGCTTCCACCCCATCAATCTTAATTTCCAGATTTTTGTTAAAAAGAAACATTGTTAGGTGAGTTCATGAAGATAGGGGTAGGAGTCTTGCATGCATGTAATCAACTAGTCATAATCTAGTAAAAGAAAATGGTTAGAGTAATCTTTCACTAAAAAGAGGCCATTTAATCTAAAGGAATACCTAGTGTTTGATAGAATGCTCAAGTGAGTTCAAGACATGATCATTATTCTTAATTCTAGGTTCAATTATGCCACATTGTGAACTAGATTTAAGGTGCTACAAGGTCCGGTGAATTATGGTAGAAAATTAAAGGGGAATTTCGATTCAAGGTATGTATGGCTAACTTTAATCTTTGTAGAGTCACCTTGTTGGTGTCCGAACAAACGGTATGAAATTCCTACTAGCATATGTGAATTGATTGTCCTGCTGTGTCGAGGTGTAAGATTTCATTCTCTGATTTTCTTAGTCAATTACCATGCTAATTGCGATTGTGAAGGGTGATTCTTTGTGCTTATCCTACTATGTGTAAGGTTCGTTAAATGTTCGAACATGTAAATATGGAAGTATGTGCTACTAAATGAAAGAATGTTAGCGTACTCTAATGTGGGAAGGTATCTAATGGCTAAGGGCCAAGTGTGGCATAAGATGAAAAAAAACTGTGGATTGATTTAATTGAGTTAAATAATGATGGCAAGACCATATGTAAATTATTGTTTGGTAAGGATTATTTTTCCTTCACTTCATATAGTTGTTGGTTGATATGAACTTATGTTCTTGATGATGAAGATCCTTGTGATATAATTGTTTGTTATTGTTGATATGAAATGTGAATGTACGGTGTGATCGGGTTGCGTACCGCAACATGAAGTAATAAGGGTAGAGAGGTAATAAGGGTGAAGTGCTATTGTACGGTGGGATCGGGTTGCGCGCTGCAACACGAAGTAAAAAGGGTAGAGAGGTAATAAGGGTGGAATGAGAATGTACGGTGGGATCAGGTTGCACGCCGCAAAAGATGAATAATTGAAATGAGTAATGGTGGAAATCTTTATTTGTAACTATATGTATATCTGTGTGGTACTTGTGTGGTTACCTTGACTGTCTTACAATTGTGTATTGTTTGACTCTACTTGGGAATAAACTTTGTTCATACATACTAGTACTATTCAACGGTACTAACGTCCCTTTTGCCGAGGACGTTACATCTCTTATATGGATGTAGGTGGTTCCACAACAGGTAGTTCAGACCGCCGATAGTGGTGTTTCCCCTTCATACCTTCAGCAGATCCGGTGAGCCTCACTTCCTCTCGGGGCCGTGTATAGTCTATATCATATCTTTTTCTTATGTTGTAAAAGGTATAGTCGGGGCCTTGTTGCCGGCAAGTATGTATACTCTTCTGCATACCTTTAGAGGCTCTGTAGACACTGTGTGGGTTGTATATATTTGGGTAGTAGTTTTAACTATTCGTAACCGTGGTTCCGTGTTGGAAATGTTGTGCTTAGTTATATATTTTGGGATTATCAAATGATGATGTTTTAAAAGAGGAAAGTAGACTTATGTTTTAAATTCATCTTTTGAATCCATTTTCTATTTCACTCATAAATTTGTATGTTATAAACACGGGGCGATGCGTTGGGTAGGAAAGGCAATCCAAGTCCGCTTTACCGGGATCAACTGGTTAGGCGCCGATCTCGTCCCTCGGTTTTGGGGCATGACAAACTTGGTATCAAAACCTAAGGTTTTTAAAAGTGTCCTATGATGTCTCGGAGCCGTGTCTAGTAGAGCCCTTCTTATCGGTGTGTTGTCGACCACATCTATAATTAGGGGGCTGCATGGACATTTAGGAAAATTCCCTTTCATTGTTACTCTGTATCGTGAGATGAAGTGGAAGGTGAAAACATCTTTATCTAACTCATGCATTGTCCAAATTTTCAGTAAATGGCACCCAAGAAGAGAGCTCGACTCGGCCTAGAGGCCAATTCCACCCCAGGAATGGCCACAAATTCTCCAGCTGGTGGTGCGGGTGTGAATGATTCCCTGGCCATAAACCAACCCGATTCCTCCACTCCAGGCCAGACTATTCTTGTTCCTACTCCAGCGGAGGGTGTTGAAATCCCTTCCGCTGATGTTCCTGATCCTTCCTCAGTCCTAGCTTCCAGTCCCGGTATTTTTGATGGGCACCTCAAGGGAGCTATTCACATGTTGACCCAGCTAGTGGATTCAAGTGTTTCCCCTGCGTCCTCTGGTGAGCAAGGGGATTTTTCAGGTTCCAGAGTCAACCAGTTTCTGCGGTTAGCCCCTCCAGAGTTCACAGGTACCGACCCAGAGGCAGATTATCAAGACTTTATAGATGAAATGTACAAGACTCTCTGGGTTATGAATGCTACAAAGGCAGAGGGGGTTGAGTTGTCTTCCTATTGGTTAAAGGGAGCAGCGTATTCGTGGTTTGAGATGTGGGAGAGCTCCCGTAGGGAGGGGAGCCCTCCGGGCAAGTGGGATGAGTTTGTTGATACTTTCATGGATCATTTCTTGCCTGTCGAGACTATAGCAGCCCGTGCTGCAGAGTTTGAGGTCCTTAAGCAGGATAACATGAGTGTGTGGGAGTACCACATGGAGTTCGTGCGCTTGTCCAAATATTCCATCCACATGATGCCGACTATGGAGGCCAGATTTCGGCGGTTTGTTCAGGGCCTTGGTCCCTTGGTTGTTAATGAAGCTGCTACAACTACCTTGCATTCGGATATGAATTATGGGAAGATCGTGGGATTCGCCCAGGCCACAGAGGCTCGGAAGTTGAATATAAGGATGGAGAGAGAGAGTGGTAGTGAGGCCCGGTCAGCGGGCAACCGTGGGAGTTCAATTGCAGGTGGGAGATCAACCCTTGGGAGAGGGTCATCAGGGCCATCCCAGTCCTATGCTCAGTCCTCAGCCAGTGCCCCGTCATCAGGGCACAGTTATCAGCAGGGGGGTCGCTTTGGACCAGGTTGAGATACCAGAAGGTTCCATCAGTCGGGTCGTTAAGGTGGGAGTTCCAGCAGAAGCGGAGGGTCCCATGCCCTAAGTCTGGGAGGTCTCATTCTGAGCCCTATTACATGGATATACCGGTGTGCTATAGATGCGGAGAGAGAGGCCATATCCAGCGAGAGTGTCGCACACCCAGTCAGGGCGCGGTAAGGGTACTGCTCAGCCATCCAGATCTTTTGCCGCTACATCTTCCAGCACGCCCTCCATCTCCAGCAAGGTGCGAGTACAACTAGGGGTGGAGTACGGGGTCGAGGGGGACCCAGTCGGTTCTATGTTTTGAGTGGTCGCCAGAGTGCAGAGGCTTCCCTGGATGTCGTCACAAGTATTCTGACTGTTCAGTCACATGATGTTCATACTC
Source organism: Nicotiana paniculata (assembly GCA_005239505.1). Classification (NCBI taxonomy): domain Eukaryota; kingdom Viridiplantae; phylum Streptophyta; class Magnoliopsida; order Solanales; family Solanaceae; genus Nicotiana; species Nicotiana paniculata. The sequence continues at coordinate 73,768 of ML329811.1, forward strand.
TTATTGATCCCAGGTCTTCTTTGTCATATGTTACTCTATATATTGCTTCAACTTTTGGGATAAAACCCGAACAGCTTCACGAGCCGTTCTCTGTGTCGACTTCGGTTGGTGATTCTATTAAGGCCGTGCGAGTCTATAGGAATTGTGTTGTCACGGTGCGTGGTCAGGGGATACCACGGTCGATCTTATTTAGTTAGAAATAGTAGATTTTGATGTAATTATGGGGATGGATTGGCGCTATTCGTGCTTTGCTAAACTCGACTACCGAACCAGAATTATGAGGCTCGAGTTTTCTAATGAATCAGTTATCGAGTGGGAGGGGAATAATGTTGTGCCAAGGGGTAGATTTAATTCCTACCTTAAAGCCTCAAAGATGATCAGGAAAGGGTGCATCTACCATTTGGTCCAGGTTGCGAACACCACTTCAGAGGTGCCTGCTCCTGAATTTGTGCCTGTTGTGAATGAATTTCTTGAAGTATTTCTGGACGAGCTTCCTGGGATTCCACCAGATAGAGAGATCGATTTCGGGATTGATGTATTGCCAGATATGCAGCCAATATCTATTCCACCTTATCGGATGACGCCAGCAAAATTGAGAGAGTTAAAAGAACAATTGAAAAACCTATTAGAAAAAGGTTTCATTCGGCCTAGTGTGTCGCCTTGGGGCGTACCGGTTCTTTTTGTCAGAAATAAAGACGGATTGCTTCGGATGTGTATTGATTATCGACACCTCAACAAGGTCACCATCAAAAACAAATACCCATTGCCTTGGATAGATTATTTGTTCGACTAGTTGCAAGGTGCTAGGTTCTTCTCAAAGATTAATTTGCGGTCCGGGTATCTTAAAGATCAGGGAGCAGGATATTCCTAACACTACCTTCAGGACTCGATATGGGCACTTTGAATTTCTGGTAATGTCTTTTGGGCTAACCAACGCCCCATCAGTTTATATGGATCTTATGAATCGAGTTTTCAAACCGTTTTTTGACTCCTTTGTGATTGTCTTCATTGACGATATCCTTGTTTATTCGCGAAGTCAGGAAGATCATGTTACTCACCTCAGGTTAGTTCTGCAGACTCTTCATCAACACCAGTTGTATGCAAAGTTTTCAAAATGTGAGTTTTGGCTAGAATCAGTCACCTTTTTGGGCCATGTTGTTTCTAGGGAAGGGATTCGGGTTGATCCCCAAAATATTGCAACGGTAAAGGATTGTCCTAGGCCGACGACCCCGACAGAGATTTGTAGTTTCTTGGGTTTGGCTGGATATTATCGGAGGTTCGTGGAGGGATTCTCTACCCTCGCCTCCCATTGACTAAACTGATGCAGAAGGTGGTTAAGTTCCAGTGGTTCGATGCTTGTGAAAAGAGTTTTCAGGAATTGAAATTGAGATTGACTACGGCACCAGTGTTGAAATGATGTTTTGGGTCGAGTACCCCGTTTTACTGATACGCCCGAGGAGCTTTTGAGAGGTTCTGACTGAGTGAGGTCGAGGGCCTGATTTGTGAGGATATGATACGCCATGAGGTGGCTTGCTATTAGCGCTTGGACTGAAGGAGCCCCTCCGGAGTCTGTACACTCCCCTAGTGAGCGCAGGTACCTACTGAGTGCTGAGTGCTGATTGCCGAGTGATGAGTGATAGGGAGGCATGAGTGACAGTGAGGTTGCCCGAGGGGCTGATACTGAGTGGTTGTGTGGTGTTGAGTGATGTTCTTCCCGAGGGGCGATTTATGATTCATGTTTCTGCCCGAGGGGCTACTTTTGATTTATTCCATTTTTACACTAAATCTTTCAGTTATTTTTATTTCTGAAATTGATGGAAAAACACATTTTTCAAAGGATTTTTCTGAAGTTGGTTTTTAAGGCATGATGATTTTATATATACTGTTGGGAAGAAAAGGTTATTCTTATTGAGAATTGATGATATTGATTTTTATGTGTTTCTTGCCGCTTAGACTTGATTTATTCTCATTACTACTAAGTTGGCGTACTCACATTACTCTGTGCACCCATGTGTGCAGATTCAGGTGCAGATATCGAGCGTTAGCCATCAATTCTGTGCGGAGTCGGAGTTCAGGATATAGAGATAGCGATTCAGCGTCCGCATCATCTCTGTTTCCCTTCTTTTGCTGTATCTATCTATTCGTTCGGAGATTGTGTAATATAATAGTATCACTTGTTGGCATATTTCTTAGATGCTCATGACCTGTTGACTCCGGATTTTGGGATGGTTTAGATAATTTAGATGTTTATTTTGCGTAATGAATTCAATAATTCTATATACTTTATGAAATGTTGAAAATGGCTGGGATTTTAGAAAGAAACTGTAATTTTGTTATCGTGGGCTAGCCTAGTTCCACCATAGGCGCCATCACGGACGATTTAGGATTTGAGGTCGTGACAATATAGCTATCTAGCTACTCACTGAGCCACCAGTGCCACCACTAGCAACACTACTAGACATATAAGTCCAAAGGCACATACTTATACAACTAAAAGCACCAAGTCGGATCTATGGTCAAAATCCGACCACTAGTCTTTCAAACTGCCCTATCTCCACAACCAAAAGAATACATCTCGCACCACATCTGTGGATCACAAGTTGTTAATGCACAACTGACGTTGAATGCTCAAACATAATATAGGAGCGAGTGGAAGGAATACAAGAGATACGCTTCTGCTGAATCAATATAGCATGATAAGGAAATAAAGAAGGAAAGTTTATACTAGATGCCCTGTATCCACTCAAAGATATGTATGGACGCGATCATACTGATCTGCAAGACTCTACTAGACACATGCTCATGACTCGTAGAACCTATGAACCGAGAGCTCTAATATCAACCTGTCACGACCCAAAATCAAACTAGTCGTGATGGCACCAAACCTAACATGCTAGGTAATCCAATTAACAGTAAACACAATCAAGATGGGATTATTAGGACATAAATGATGAAATAACTGAATTATTATACAAGAACGCCAGAACTAGTAGTTTAAGTCATGAGCTTTAAAGACAGAGATATAAAATGCTGGTGTAAAATTAATACAATGTATTTACAAAATATACATAACAAATTACAAATCTAACACTACCAAGGACAAGTGGTAGCTATATCCGAAAAGAAAAAACGTGTCTGATGCCCTCTCCTTCCATATGAAACAACATCAACTCCATGATCAACACGCAAGATGCAGAAGTGTAGTATAAGTATAACTGATTCCATGTACTCAATAAGTATCATAACTAACCTCGGCGAGGTAATCGAAGCAAGATTTATAAATGATTGTAACGACCCAGCCAATCATTTTGAGCATTTCAATTTTCATAATTTGTCATGATCCTTCATTTTCATATCATATCTCGGTCTCTGCTTATCATTCGTTGTTACATCACATGTTATCATTGTTTACGCTGAGTTGTACGAGGTTTGTGAGCTCTAGAGACTTGAGAGATTGATGATTAATGTGTGGCCCGAGAGCCGTGTTGTGAGTGTTATTCATGGGATCGGGTTGCACAGCGCATCAGGCCTTATTAGTTATTTATGGGATTAAACTGCATGCCACCGAAGGCCATATTGGATTTGTATTAATGCTTGGGTAGGATCCGTCCCTCCGGAGTTTGACATACCAGAAGCAAGCGTAAATGTCGTATAGTATTGAGTGTGATGAATGAGAGTTTACGACAGGCAGACTAAGTACTCTGAGAGTGTGAGTATCTGGGATTATCACTGTGAGATCATTCATTTGACATGCATACTTGACATGTAGGAATAGAGATGAATTTTTTCTCATGCTATACAGTGTTGTGACATTCATGACTTGACATGCATATTGAGCATAATATCTTTTGCGTCAGTACATGTACTTCTTTCATATACTATCACAAGTTGTTCTTGGCTATTAGTGTTGGACTCTGATCGTTATTTTTCTGAGCTAGTCACTACTTTCAACCTAAGGTTAGGTTTGTTACTTATTGAGTACAACGGGGTCAGTTGTACTCATACTACACTCATGCACCTTGCATGAAAATTTTGGAGCTCATGGTGTTGTGTATGGCGAGAGCTGGCCTACGAGACGCACTTTCGTTTCGGTTATAACTACCTTTTATTCTTGGTAGCCTTAGATTTATAAACTTGTTTGTGTATATTTCGGATAGATGATGTATTTATTTCATACTATCTTTGTAAACTCTAAGTCTTAGATGATCACCAATTCTTAGGATTTTGTATAAGAGTTCAGTTAATTCATCATTTATTTTCTCAGTAAATCTCATTTAAATTGGATTGTTATTAATTGTCTTACCTAGCATGTTAGGTTAGATGCCATCCTGACTTGTTATATTTTGATTCGTGACAAGTTGGTATTAGATATCTAGGTTAATAGGTTCTATGAGTCATAAGCAAGAGTCATGTGGATCGGTATGATGACGTCCATACCTATCTTCGAGAGGCTACAATGTATCTAGGAAAAACATTGCATCTTTCATTCTTTATCGTGCGATATTGATTCAGCTTGAAGCGTAACTCTTTGAATTCCTTCTACTCACTTGTATGTGTATGTGAGCGCATGGTATCTACTGTGCATCGATGACTTGTGATTTCCATGGATGAGGTACGAGACATGCTTTATGTATTTTGGGTGATTGGCTGGTCTAGAGGACTTGAGGCTAGGTTTTGACCGTAGCTTGGGCTCGGTGGTTCCCGTTGTATGAGCATGTTCTTTTGGACATATATGTCCAATAGCATTCCTGAAGTGGGACTGATGGCTTGATGAGTGGATGGATGGCTATGTGATAAGTATGACGTGATTGTGGTATGTGTTCAGTTGGTTTGGATGTGGCTAGAAGAGTTTTCTTGGATGTGGAAAAAGGGCTATGAATGTTTGATTTCTATGGATTTTTTATACAGTCTTGAGTTATGAGTGTTTTGAGGGATTCTTTCATGTTGTTCATTTGTGGAAAGAAGTGGATTCTTATGTTTTGTTGATGAGTTCAAACTCAGGAAGATTAAGTGATTGTGTAGTAGTTGCAGCTGCGTAAGGGTATAGAGAGATGTTAGTTTGAGGCTTAGCAGGTGGGTTATCACCAAATAATCTACGGATATGTGATCCTTATGATGTTGCATGGAGAGTTTCTTTCTATCAGTGGGTTATATGTGCTGCGATTTGATTTTGGATCGGTTGTGAAAGTTGACCTAACTGTCATGAGGATGAATGCAAGCTTAGCGGATGATTTGAGGTATTTATGGTTTGGGTTGCATGAGCTTGTACAGAATTTAGTTGAATCTCAGTGCAGGGTTATGGAAGTAATATAGTATGGGTATGTTACACTCCATATTTTCGTACGTAAAAGTTTGTCATAAGCAAACTGATGTAAGTCAAAAAATAAGATCATGTTTGAAAGTATATAAAGTAAGTTAATCGTGTTACCTTGGAGGTTACAAATATTGAAGATCATGAACAACAAGTACAAAGAGGGTTGGAAAGATCAGAAGCTAAAGGAATTGAAGAAAAAAAAGTTTCGTCGAAAGTCGGCAACTTGGGAATGTTATAACCCGTACCTTTAGGGATAAAATATGGAGCTAAACTATGGTGTTATTTTATTCACATGATAGTCATGTGTTATGCGTTGAAGTAAATCGAGTTGTAGAACAAAAGTCAATGAAAGTCATCACAAGTTATGTTCATCATTTTTGCTGAAATTTGGGTCAAATGTCACTGAGCTTTTCTCCCAATATAATTAGAGTTGTCGGGTGATCCACCAATAAAATGGAATATCTATGGGTCTATCTTATAACGCATTAAACCATTCGTAAATACGACATATGAGTAGAAATATATATGTATTTTCGAGATTGTGCAAACTGCATAGGTGACAAGTAGGTATGTCACGTACTTGCTTAAATAAAAGGATTGAATATGTCAAAAAAAGGGTCAGATCGGATTGGATAATGAGCCCTTTTAAGGGATTATTTACATCATACATAACACTCAATATAGAGCATAAAACCTAGAGATATGCCCCTGCAAAAATCTCCAAACAAAATTCAACACAAACCTTAATTGATTTTCTCTTACTTTCAAGTTATAGTTGGAGGAAAACCTAAGGGTTGAAGAACCAAGATAGGATCTGAGATATTCACCAAATAAGTTAGGTATACAGATCTCTTTCAACAATTTTTTTATTCAGGAAAAGTACAAAAAATTGTTCCATAAATGCAAGAACTCATGGGACGGTGATCGGAAGCCGTGAGTTCGAGTTATTCAACTTCGACTATTTTATGGGTTGTTTTGTGTAGCTATTCTATTGTATGTTTTGCTGATATTTTATGGAGTTTTTTTTGGAGAAAGTTTTTTTAGAAACTCCACATAAATGCGGGGTGGTGGGCTGGTCGTTCCTCGTAACATTTTCGGGTTGTTTGACACTACTATTGTGGTCGTTTTGCGTATGAAGAGATTGAGTGTGTTGGGCTACTTTGTGGTATTTTATGATGGATATAAGGTTGTAAAATGATGTATATATGTTTTTATTGATATGTTCTTGTATTTTTGGTGTTATCTCGAATCGGGAGGAAGTAAAGATTATAGGGGAGATGCTACTTGTTTTAATATAAAATAATCTGGTTGTTCGTTGTAAAAATAGTTGTACCTTTGGTAACTTAATGATAGTATTATCATCGTTGTTGTAGATTAAGGTGCAAAGAAACGAGTTCAACGTGGTTACTAGAAAGATTGTTATAAGGTTTTGTTAAGGCTAAACCTTTTTTTCATTTAGGCATAATCTCGTAACTACATATGTTTGATCACGAGACATAAAGAGAAGTTTGCACTCCAGAATTTATGTACATTATACTAATCTCATAAGTTACATACTATCTTTTTACAGTAAAGAGAGCAGAGGGCCTCTCTCTCTCTCAAAGATAGAGAGAGAGAGAGAGACAATATTAAAATATTGTTACCATCATCGAGCTATAATCGGTGGACAGGCCCCTATTGGGCAACCTCTGATAAGATGGTAGGTTATATACCGAGCCTACTGTGGCCACGCTTATGAGCGAGCCCAGAATGGCTGAGATACCGAGCTTATTATGGCCGAGCGCCTATAAGCGAGCCTACTACGGCCAAGCAATTACACGTATCGAGCCATATAGATACTTACTATATAGAGAGAGTTGAGACAGTATCAGTGGGTAAGTATATCTCCAAATCATCTTTGACTCCCAATTACTTTCAATTATTATATTATCAGTTCAGTTTCAGCTTTTAATTATTATATTATCACTTTAGTTTCAACTTTCAATTATTATATTTCCTTACATACTCGGTACATTATTTCATACTGACGTCCCTTTTTCGGGGATGTTGCATTTCATGCATACAAGTTTAGATAGACAGGCCGGTAAACCTCCCTAGTAGGTGTTGTCCGAGTTCATTTTGATCGGTAAGATCTACGTTCTTCGGACTTGTCGGGTCAAGGGTTTTGAGTACATAATATGTATATATGTACATATATATTATGGGTAGGTTGGGGCCCTGTTTCGACCACAGTAGATCCATCAGTAGAGGCTTGTTGGCATATCCTGTCAATAACTGCAGTATGTTGGGCTTCTAGGCATTGTATGTATATTTTTTTTAGTTTGTCAACTGTATTAGTATGACGGCCTTGTCGGTCGAGAATTATATTTATGTTCAGTCAGAGCTCGTCTCCGTTTAATTTTATATTTTATTTCACAAATCGTCTTGCAATGTAGCCATATGGCTAAAGTATGACATTGTATGTTCAGAGTCCCTCAGTCTCAAGTTGGTACGCTCGGCGAAGTGAGGAAGTGGTGGCGGTCTTCCCTCCCTAGGGTTGGGGTGTGACATGCTATTGTGAGTTATCAGATGTTTTATTCTACGGCTTTGAGCCAAGTGAGGGAGTTTACCGTCTGTGATTTGATTGCATGGTTATGTGCTGTAATTTTATCGGTCTGAGGCATACTTGTGGATAGGTTATGACTCGTTGAGGGTTGTTCTGAGGATGACTTGAGTAAGGATTTTCTATATGCATAATGTATTACACCTTATGGATATATGGAAGTCTTGGAAATTATCTAGGGTTGCTGTTCGTGATGGATGTATTGTACCAGTAAAAAAGCTTTCACTTGGTTGCTTAGAGGTGTGGATTACTTCTTTGGGTGATATTGTGCTAATGGGGAATAGTTCGTTCAGACCTTTTGGGCGGTGTAAATGAGATTTGAGTAGAGTGGATGACTCTAGTAAAAGTGCTAATTGATTCAAGATTTATATGTGGAAATTGAGAATTTTTTGGATTTGTATCTAGAATCAGAGATTTGCATTGGATAGTGTCGAGACTCGCGATATTTATACATCATTATGGATTTTACATTTCAGTATCAGTAAGGTAAAGGAAATAATTTTAGATTCACATAAGGTTTCTTCGTAGTGGGTATCTCGAATGCAGTATTTTGAGTGTTTAAATGGGAATACAACGCTTATGCACGTTACAGTGATGTGGTTTTATGCTAGGATCTCTCATTTAAACAGATGTGCAAGTAGCATGTAAGATGTATTAAAATGGTCTTTTCATTTGGGTACACCTGTCACGTGATGCAAATAAACGTTCCTACTAGGGATCCGGCATGAGGCTATGTTATTCTAGGTTTGAATCCTGGGTGTATTTTTCTAGACCGGGCTTACCCGAACAGAAAACTCGAGCCGGGGGAGGGGGGCATACCGGAAATACAGAAGTTTCACCGGCTTTGCAACTTGTCTGATCCTCGTTCTAAAATTAGGATATGACTCTAACAGAAAAGAAGTCATGCGAAGCGCACGCTTCCTAGACGATTTAGAAGACTCTGAGAGAAGAAGGATTTCGTAATAGTTTTATATACAATTCACCCAATATTAAAACGGTAAAAAACGACATTTAGCAGATTAAGCTCAAACACGTAAAAAACAGATAATCATGAAAGCCAATCATAACAGTTATTCTAAGCTCAAATCTAAACCCTGAACTAGAGATTCTAGGGTCGATCACCAGCAGAGTCGCCAGAGCTGTCACACCTCCTTTCTTCCGAGGGGATGTGGAGTTTTTTCCAACTAAAGTGAAATTAACCGAAATGAGATTATTTGCTTTAATCTCATAGTCGCCACTTAGGATAATTTATGGTGTCTCAAGTCACCGATTTATTTTAAAATCTCAAATCGAGAAAATTAGACTTTATTTGTGGTCTGCAAACACAGAACACCGAGTAAGGAATTTCGTTAATCTGGGAGAAGGTGTGAGGCACTCCCAAATTCCATGATTTAGCACAATCGCTTAACTATTAATAATTGTCCTAATTATCTAATTAACTCCCAAACCTTTAGTATTTATGAAATTTGTTTGAACAAGTCGTGATGTCGCACACTCGTTTGTTTTTGTACACATTGCGAATCGCACCACGTGAAACGCACCCGCGATTTACAATATGTTTTTATCTTTTATTTTATTTGAAGTTATAGTCGAGTCACGTGAAACACACAGTCGAATTGGGATTTACGTATCACGACTATGCCACGGGAACCATGTCTATAATCATGATGATTTATTTACGCGCTTAAAGCAAACTACGATGTTCACGGTTAATTCTTAAACTACCTGGACATTATTGTGATGTCATAATTATGGAAGTAGATTTGTGGACCGGATATGGAACAAACTTATACGAAAAAAGAAGAGAAGCTAAAATGTCAACTAGTCCTCTTAAACAAAGAGGATGGCCTTGAAAGATTATAATTACATTTTAACACCATGTGAAGTCAGCAAGAAAATGACAACTTAAAGATATCATATGAATTCTTCTCAAACACATATAACCCATTTATCGTTCTTGACAAAGTAAGGCCCAAATCATATGCAGCAAATTATATCGGCCCATTTGACTTTATAAAATTCCTTAGAGCTTTCTTTTCCAAACTTTTACAAATTAAACTAATGATAAAATAATACTTAACTCAAAGATACATGCTCAAAATAGAAACACTGCAGATGCAATGGTATGGACTTAAATTGTAAATAATTATCTAGACGATAAATAAGCTAACTAACACAATAAACAAATTCATGCTAACACGATGAATCGACTGAACTTTACTCAAACTAACATGAACAAAATGAAAGAATTAATTAAAGGGAGAAGAGGACCTTGTATAGCTTCCAATTTATCAAAAAGCTTTCTGCCGGTTTACAAGTTGACGAGAAGAACATGCCGACGAAATTGAATGGAACGGTTCATCAACAAAATCATGCTGGAAATCTCGAATGAGCTCCACTGACTCGGCTTCATTTGGACAGTGGCTTCGCGTGTTGAAGATCATAAGAAGGAGCAGCATTGATTGGCTCCAATTTGAAGCAAAGAACCAACGAAACAGGGGAAGGATTTTGGTTTTCCTTTTTGAAATCTAATTTTTGGTTTGTTTTTCTCATTCCCTTGTGTCGTTTTTGTTTCTTTGTTTTGTGTGAGTCTCTCTTTTTTTATTTAAGTTGGTAAAATTTACTTCATCATATTAATCAAAGGTATAATGGTCTTATGATGTTCAGAAAGATTTTATTGACATATTTCTCATGCATTGCATTCATTTACATTGACCCATGACCAGATGACGTTATATACGCGTATATATGTATATTATATGTATATGAGATATGAGAAAAAGTTATAGCGTTATATACGCACCGTCACCTGATCAGCTGGTATACATTGATGATTTTGCCCATAGTGGCCAAGATGATATGATGGGATGTCCTCAGAGGCCTGATGATGCTATGAAACATGTACCTATGCACGACATGACATTCATACGCATATGCATGAGACTATAATTATTTCATGATTTGCAGAGTTATCCAGACTTACGTGTTGAGCCATTTACTCTATATTTCTTCCATATCTGTTATGTACTTATTTATTTGTCTTACATACTCGGTACATTGTTTGTACTGATGTCCCTTTTGTATGGGGACGCTGCGTTTCATGCCCGCAGGTCCCGATAGACATATCGAGAGCCCTCCAAGTAGGTTATCATCTCAGCGCAAGATGTTGGTGCGCTCCATTTGCTTCAGAGTTGCTCGTTTGGTTAGTATGGTTTAGATGTGTATTGTTTTATGGCGTGACTCTGTCCCGACCTTTATAAAAATTATGTATTCTTAGAGACTTGTAGACAGATATAATGATTGTATGGCCTTGTCGGCCTATGTGCAGTATACGAGTGGATATTTGGTCTTATAAGCCCGTATGTCTTATGTATAAGTTGGTATCTCATGTTGTATTCTACTTATCTCACGGCAGCCTTCCAGCTTAGTTATCTACGATAGTATGATACGTTAAGTTGGTACTCAGATTAGTAAGGTATTGGGTGCCTGTGACGGCCCCTCCGTTCGAGTCGTGACAAAAGCGGTACCAGAGCAGTTCTGTCCTAGGGAGTCTACAAGTCGTGTCTGATAGAGTCTTATTTATGGGTGTGTCGTGCACCATACTTATAAGCAAGAAGCTACAGGGCATTTAGGACTGTCACTCTTTCTTCTTACTCTATATCGTGTCATATAGCTCAATTGTAAGAACTCAATTTCCTAATCTATCTTATTCATAATATGACGATGCATACATCCAGAAAGGCGGTTGATAAGAGATATAGCTGTGGAAGAGTTGAGTCAGAGGAACTCGATTTTTTTTTCATCATGCTTATGAGGGATAAATTTGAGGTATCCAACAGATCATGTGTGTACTAAGACGTATATGTTTTTTGGGTTCTCAAAATGTATATCTACTCGTACGGTACAAAGGAATAAGAGAATCGGAAGTTAGACACAAGTTTCAGCAAATAAAATAAGTAAGGTGAAGAAGGGTACGAGATACCAAGTTAATGAAGATTAATAGTATTTACAATTCAAGCAGAGAAATATAAGCATTTTGAGATACCTTCAATTGTAACAGAGGTATGTACAGAAATAGTTCAAGAAGAGAAATATAATTGGAAGTCATACCCATCTCAATTATGCTCCATGGGAGCTAACAGAAATAGTTAGGAGAATGAAGAATATCAGCAACCGGCTGGGGTTAGAGTAACCCAAAATGATGGTTGGATTGTTTGCGTTAGTTGACATTTTCGAATGATATTGTAAATGTGCTAACAAAACCTCCTTGCGAGACACCCAGATGGTACACTCTGAAATAATACAGCTAGATATAATTCATTATCAAACTCTCGGAAGTCTCGAAATCGTATTTTGATCTTTAGAATTAAAAATGGACCTTTGGATCATTACATGATTATGCTCAAAACACCAAACTCTTCCAAAAAACTATTCCAAAACTCATCCGAGCCCCGTGGGACCCCAACCAAGTATACTAACAAGTCTTATAACATGACATAAACTTAGTCGATGCCTCAAATTACATCAAGCAACAGTAAAACACGAACCACATCCCAATTCAAACTTAATGAAAACTAACAAATTCAAAATTCTTCATTGGATGCCGAAACTTATCAAATAAATCCGGTATGACCCCAAATTTTGCACATGAGTCCTAAATAACATAATGGAGCTATTCTAATTTTTGGAATCAAATTTTGACCCAGATATAAATAAAATCAGCCCCGGTAAAACTTTCAAAAAATCATCCATTTTCCAACTTTCGCCAAAATGCGTCAAATTGTCCTACAGACTTTTGAATTCAAATCCAGACATACACCTAAGTCCGTAATCATCAGACGAAGCTATTGACATTATCAACATCTCATTCCAGAGTCGTTTGGTCAAAATTCAAACTCCGGTCAACTCTTTTCATTTAAGCTTCAAAAATAAGGATTGTTCTTCCAATTTAATTCTCAAGCTTCCAAAACCAAACTCGAACGAACACAAGTCATAATACATATTATAAAGTTTCTCGGGACCTTAAATCGCTGAATGGAACATTAATTCTCAAAAAGACTAGTCGGGTCATTACACTTTCCTTGTCTTTAGTTATTTTATTTTCTTATTGGAATAGGAATTGTAGTCATCAAATAAGAGACTCTAGGCCTATAAGGGGTTCTCATCCCTTGTAGAATGCAATTCACGTATTTGGAGGTTTGTCCTAATTTGAAACAGAGTATTTTTCTCTATTTTGTCTTCTTTATCCTTGTTTTGGTTTTCAAGCAAGGTGATTATAGTCTTTTTCTTGTTTTCAATTGTGTGTGGTGTTTTTCATCTTGTTAATTGATTCCAATTGGTGACTTTAGGAAACTATTTAGTTCTTGATCTTTGAAGACACGTTCCTTGATCTAATATTTTTTTTTTAAATATCATGTTGCCTTACACAATGTAAGACTATAAACTATGTCTAATACATAACTCCTATTGCCAATATTGGGCCTATGAAGCCCAAAATTGATATTACAATCTGATCTAGGAATAAAGCTCGGCATAGAGCGTAAAAAACATATAAAAACTAGCCAATGCCACAAATAGCCATATTCTGCCTTTGCACTTTTGTGCTTGCCATTATAGCTTATCCTCATGTTGGGATCAATGCCAATATATCCCAAATGTCGTCCTTAAATATACATCACCTGTGAACTGAAGAAACCACACTGTCCAGGAAACAAAATTGACCTCATGTATGCATTTCCACATGTAAGGTTTTGAGTAAAACTCCAGATGAGTGTACTGCTCCACCTTTCATGTTCTATGCTTGCTTGTTTCTTTGATGTTCCAACATCTTTATTAATATGTATAGCCTCTATTTTCACTTGTGCATGGTATTTCATCCCTTGCAATTCTAATGCATCCGCATTTCTACAACAATATTGCATGACCTCAGTAGCTTTGATTGATTGTTGCGATATGCAGATGATTCCACTCCATGTTATCTGATTGTTTTTGGTGAGCCTTGCTAAGACATAGTGTAGGAAATGACACACAAAAAGACTCCAGAAGCTTCCATCCTTTCGATGATTCACATGGATATCAAAATTGGACAGTGTTTAGAATTACCCAGTTTTTGCCTTAAAATATCATGATTTGATGACTATTTTTACACTCCATATACTGTAATATTCTCTAGGACTGGACGTGTGTTTTGGTTCAAGAGTGAAACCTATACATAGGAAAACATTTTGTTCTCTATCTTCCAGGCTTATGATGATCGTTCCTTCCATGCTTGTGCATATCTTTGATGCTCCTTCAAGGGAATGAACAGTAAGTGTTAATACCACCCTTTGAAGTTGCACCAAAAGATAAGGCATGGACATGGAACTGTCACCTGCAAAAAAGCAAACAATGTTAGTATAAAAAATAATCACCACCCTCTCCTCTATATAGATTTGAGAATGGTGATCCAGCATGTTATCTCTACTCTTCTCCTTCTCCATATCTTGCCTTTCCACCGTCCCTTCTAGCTCCTTGTAACCTTGATACGCAAATGTGGACATTGTAATTTGTCATCGTTCACTATCATCTTCCCAGATGTATCCAAGTGATGGAATCCATGTCATTCAATATTTCCAACGTCCAAAGCATAATTTGCCAAGTGATCGGCTAATTTGTTTCCTTCCCTTAAAATGTGAGACACTTTACCAGCATTTCCTTTATTTTCATAATCTGCTCCTCAATGATCCAAGGTGGCTTCCACATTCCTTCAATAACATTTTTGAGTAACATAGAATCTGTTTCTATCCAAATATGAGATATCATGCTGCATACAATATTCTAATGCCTCCAGAATAGCCATCGCCTCTGATACTGTATTCATCACTTCTTGTATTTCCTTACCTCTTGCAGATATAACATCTCCCTTTTCATCACTTAACACATAACCAATCACACTTCTGCCAGGGTTTCCCCTCGACGCTCCATCCGTAGTGATTTTTGTCCATACCTCAATTGGAAACTCCCAAAGAACCTTATTCACCTTCAACCTTGGTGTGTAGTCTCCATCATGAGCAGCATATCTGGCCATCTATATGGAACATTTTTAATACCTGGATTCCTCACCTTGATAAGCGACTGAATTGTGATTGATACTTGGTATATAACCCTATTAATGGACATCTCCATGTTTATAACTATTTCGCCTTTTCCATATCTTCCACAATATAATGCAAGCTGGTTTTGAAAAATTGGTTGGAGCCTTGGAATAACATGTACAGTCCAGCATTTCACAATAGTTTGATGAAGATTTAATCCTTCAAACTGTATACCTGCAAAAGATAAGAAATACGACCACACCCTCCTAGCAGCATATGAGTTAAAAAAAAAATGTGTGCCACTGTTTCTGCCTCCGAATTCACACAACACCAACATCTTGAAGGCATGGAATACCCCATCCTTCGAATAGAATCATCTAATGGTAGTTTCCTTCTCCACAATTTCCACATAAAGAAAGAAATTTTAAATTGTATCCCTTTAACCCACATGTTCTTATAAGTGATAGCACTATCTCTTCTACCCCTCAAGTATTCCCATGCCGATTTTACGCTAAAGTGCCCTCGAGGTTCAAGTGCCCAGATTGGTTTATCCAGAACATCCATTAATTCTGGAGGCTTCACATTCTCGAGAATGTGTGAAGCAAGATCATGAGGAAGTATTTGTCGAATTGTGGCTTCATCCCATGTTCCTTGTCTCACCACATCATATATATTGTGGATTGATTCGTCACAATAAAAATCTGGAGGTGTAACGAAATATATAGCTCCCAAACCCGTCCAATTATCAAACCAAAAAAGAGAAGATCCCATTCTTATTTGCCATACTATTTGATGCTCAATAAGGTCTCTTCCAACATCTTCCTCCAAACATGTGATCCATGTCTCCAAGGAATAATCAATGCATTCAACTTCTTACAATATTTTTGGCACATGAAAGCACTCAATAGTGATGGTTTAGTTCTGAAATTCTACCATAACTTACAAAAAAGAGCTTTTGACACATCATGTAAAGATCGAAAACCAACCCCACCTTCCTCACACGGTAAACACAATTTATCCCAGGATGTCCAGTGTCTAGCTCTTCCATCTACTGAATTACTCCAGAAAAATCTAGAAAATATTTTGTGCAACTTGTTGATCACACAAGTAGGAGGATTAACGACTGAAAGTAAATGAATTGGAATACTTTGTAAGACATGGGATATTAAGACTGACCTACCTCCCATCGACAAAAGCCTACCCTTCCAAGATTGAAATTTATCCAACACCTTATTAATGAGCCCTTGATAAAAAGACATCTTCCTTTTTGTATAAAATATGGGGCATCCAAGATAATGAAAGGACAATAATGTTGACCAATTCCTGTAATTCTTTGCACCTTTGCCACAACTTCATCACTTGTGGAATGATGTAAGTACACAAATGAGTTTTCCTTGTTTATTAATTGTCCAAAAGTAGCTCCATAAGTATATAAAACCTCCATGATCAATTGAGGTGAAGTAGCATTTGATAAGGAAAATATAATGGTATCATCGGCATATGATACATGATTAATTTTAGGGCTCCACTTTGGTAATTCATAACCACTAAAATATAAATTCAAATGTAGTGCATTCAATCCCCTAGATAATGCCTCAGTACCCAATATGAACAAAGTAGGTGGCAATGGATCACCTTGCTTAACTCCTCTAGTAGATTTAAATAATCCATATGGTTACCCATTGAGAAGAAGCGAGTACCAATTGTTAGACACTAAGCCAAACACCATGCCTATGAATCTCTCACAAAATCCCATTTTCTCAGTACCTTGGTCAAATATAGCCGAGATAATTGATCATAAGCCTTCGTCATGTCTAATTTAATCACCATATTAGGCCCTGTCTTGGTTCTCAATCGCATATCATTGATTATCTCTTGAATTGATAGAACATTCTCCACAATGCTTCTACCATTCACAAAACCTGCATGTTCATCAGAAATAAAAGTAGGACGGATGTTCACTAAACTCTCATGTGTGACCCTTGAGAAAATTTTGTTGACGAAATTGTTTAGGCTAATAGGTCTCATATCTGAAAAGGTAATCACCTCCTTCTTTTTTGGCAGTAAAGCCCAATTTGTGTGAGTCACAAACTTAGAATGACGTTACCATATCTACCACATCCTCTCCAATTATATCCCAGTAGCATTGAAAGAACTTCCCATTGAAACCATCTGGCCCTCCAGCACTCTCACTATTTAACCGGAACACTGCTAGTTTCTTCGTCATAAGTAGATTGTCTTATAAATCACAATTATGCTCACTATTCAGCATATGAGGAATATGATCTAATATCCCAAAAGATCTAGGTAGAGTAGCTTCAGTTAATTGATCATGAAAAAACCTCACAGCTTTGGCAACCATTTCTTCATTATCCTCTAGCCAATTCCCATCACTAGATTGAATTCTCTTCAGTTGTAACCTTGTTCTTCTTCCATTTACTTGAGCATGCAAGAACTTGGTATTTCTATCTCCATCTTTAAACCAAGATATACCTAATTTTTTCTTCCAAAATTCTTCTTCCAACACCAAGAACTTAATCAATGCTGCTTGAACTCGTTAAAGTCTCTCCCTGTTCTGAATGGTAGGTCTCATCTCAAATTGTGTCTCGTGTACCTTCACCATTTCCTCTAGGCTAGATACCTACTGAAAAATATCACCATACGTGACTTTGCTCCAAATTGACAGAGCCATCTTCAGCTTCTTCAACTTACACTTAAACAAGATGAATTGATTGGCATGGAAGTCGGCTATCCAATTTTCTTTCACCACGTCTAGGAACGTGTCATGTTTGGTCCAGATATTTAAAAATCTTAACGCTTTATTGATATAAACAATATTAGGATTGAAATTTAGCAGCATTGGACTATGATCTGAACCAGTTTTTTATAGATGAATGATCTCTGTCCTAGGCCAAACTTGTTGTAACTCCATATTTGCTTAGCATCTATCCAAACGTTTAAATATACAATCCTCTTCAGCATGCCCATTCAACCATGTAAAAATGCTCCATTTGAAGCCCAAATCAAATAGATTGCATTTGTTTATACAATGTCTAAAATCATCAACCTCATTTATATGCACATGCAATCCTCCAAATTTTTCCTCTTCGTCCCAAATGATGGTAAAGTCTCCACCAACGAGCCAAGGTATTGTCATGTCTTCTGCTAGTGCATACAAGGAGTCCCAAAGCTCTATTCGTTATATTGCATCACATTTAGCATAAACGAGTTTAAGAATAAATTCCTTATGATCTTGAGTGTCTACTAATCTCACAGTCAACTGCTGCACCGTGTTCATCTAGATCATAACTTCATATTTCTCATAAAAAAAGCCCAGATTTTGTTCGATATATTGGTAATACCTCGAGAAAAATCGATTATCCTCCTATATTTATCCATTTTCCTACCTTGTTGCATTAGCTCCATCAGACCAATAAGCTTAAATTATATTGTCTATCGGACCTTGTTCACTGATCTAATATTCCAAATCATAGCATTCATCGCTAATTATTGGATTTAGATAATTCCTCCTTTTTTGAACCCCAGGTGCATGCACACTAGGAATTTCTTTTGTTTGCTTTTTTGTTACACCCCATATTTTCGTACGTGAGAGTACATTGTAAGTCAATTGATGTAATCTGAGAAACAAGATTATACTTTAAAGTATATAAAGTAAGTTAATCATGTTACTTTGGAGGTTACAAATATTTAAGATCATGAATAACGAGTACCAAGAGGGTTGGAAATCTTAGAAGCTAAACCAATTGAAGAAAATAAGTTTCGTCGAAAGTCGACGAGTTTGGAATGTTATAACATGTACATTAGGGTGAGACTATGGTTCATTACATGATAATGAGGTTATTCTATGAGTTATTTTTGTTGCATGGTAGTCGTGTGCTACGTTTTGAAGTCAAGTAAGTTGTGGAACAAAAGTTGGCAAAGGTCTTCACAAGTTACATTCATAAATAGTTGAAACTTAGGTCAAACTTAACTGATATTTTCTCCCATCACATTAAACCATTCATCGATATGACATAGGAGTAGAGAGATATTTGCAGTTTCACGAGACTACGCAGACATCATAAGTGACAAGTAGGTAGGTCACTAAAGCTTCTTGAGAAATATATTTAGTGTGTTATATGAGGTCTTATTGGGACATATTATATACCAAATTGAAGGTATTGGAATGTAGTTTCCAAATCTCTTAATCGTTCGTTCACACGATAACCGGATAAAATGATATAAGCGTCGGAAAATGGGTGCCTAGTTAGCACCTCTTTGACTTTTCCAAAGTTCATATATATAAGTCTTAGGTCGGATTTGTCTTTATTTTTCAGTATAACACGACCAGAGAACACCCATAAACATATCCTTAAACTATCTTCTAGGATTTCAAAGAAGATTATCATCCCGGGCATGAAATCTAGAAGCGATAACATCAAAATCATCCCTACGACGTAAGTGTCATTATACCGCCTCTCTCTTTTCTTTGGAGTTAGAGTTTATGAAGGTAATTCATTGTTAAAAACTTATAATATCTGTATTTACGTGTTTAAATATCAAGTAAGGTTGATAAATGTGTTTCCTAATAGTTATAACTCACAGGACGATGATCGGAAGCCGTGAGTTCAAGTTATTTGACTGGTAGTGGATTGTTTGTAGGATGTTTCGTGTTGGTCTCTTGTGCTTATGTTTTATGGAGTTTTGAAGGATAAAAGGTGTGGTAAAACAACACATAATGATGCAATGGTGGGCTGGTTGTTCGTCGTTATTTTCGTTGAGGTTGTTTGACACTACTTTTGTTGTAGTTTCATGTATGAAGTGATTGGGGTGTGTAGGCTGTTTTGTGATATATTGTGGTGGAGATAAGGTTTGGAAATAATGAATACATGTTTTTATTGTTTTTTTCTTGGTGTTTCTGGTATATGGTATTGGAGGAGGGCCTTGATATAGGGGGGATGCTGCCCGAATTTACGTAAACGTGCTATTAGCTTTAGTTACAGACTTAGCCCTTGCTCAACACTAATTTTGAATCTCCTTATGATATGATAGATTGAGTTGAATTGTTTGAAGATTTTATTGGAAGGTATTAAGGACTCAACTTGGTTAAGGTATGTTAAGGTACTTCCTTCATTCTTTTGGCATGATCTAAAATGAAACGCACATAAACGATACGTTATTTTAGAATGAATCTACTCCTAGCAATGAAGGTTGTCCATGTTGTTATTTCCTTAAAAAGTTATTCTAAGAAAGTATGTATGATGAGTCCTAGTGAAGTTCATATTTATGTTATGATGTCCATATTGTTAATTGATGCTGCAATGACCTTAAGTCAATCCGAAAGGTTTAGAAAATGATTCCATGAGTCTAGAATGTATTATATATAGTATATATTTTACTCTACCAAGCCGCGCTATAGTCGGCCAGGTATGGCACCTATTGTGCAACCTCTGGTCAATTGGGTTTTACCTTGATCCACGTGGCCAGGTAAGGAACCTATTGTGCAACCACTGGTCAGTTGGGTTTTACCTTGCTCCACGTGGCCGGGTACGTTTTTACTGAGTCCTCTTTGAGGCTGGGTACGATGTTATGATGATGATGCCCACAGAGGCGGATGTTTTTAAAAGATTATGTATATATGTATAACGCATTTCATGTCACTATCTCTCTGAGGCACTCAGATGCTACATGTTGTATCTCCTATATCTCTCTTTACATTACTTATCTTATTTATGCCTTTCTACCTTCCATACTCAGTACTTTATTCGTACTGACGTCCCTTTTGCTTGGGGACACTGTTTTTCATGCGCGCAGGTCCCGATAGACAGGTTGACAGTCCTCCTAGTAGGCTATCGGCTGAGCGGAAGGATTTGCTGCACTCCACTTGCTCCGGAGTTTCCTATTTGGTCAGCATGATGAGGACATGCATTGACTTGTATGGCGGGGCCCTGTCTCGATCTTTATGTTGTTTAAGTACTCTTAGAGGCTTGTAGACAAATGTCAGGTATATGGATACTTGTATGGCCTTGTCGGCCTATGTTTTGAGTTTACAAATGATCATGTCAGCTAGGCCCGCTATGTCTAGTATGCACTTGTATTTTATTCTGGTTATCTCATGACGACCCTTTTATCCCATTTACCAATGATAGTATGATAAGAAATATATGTTATGTTGGTACTCTGTTGAGTAAGGTATTGGGTGCCTGTCATGGCCCTAAAGTTTGGGTTGTGACAAAAGTGGTATCAGAGCAGTTATGTCCTACGGATGTCTACAAGCCGTGTCTAGTAGAGTCTTGTTTATGGGTGTGTTGCACCACACCTATAAGCAGGAGGCTACAGGGCATTTAGGACTGTCACTCTTTCTTCTTACTCTAGATCGTGTGGTAGAGCTCAGTTCTAAGAAAACAAACTCCTAACTTCTATTATTCATAATACAATGATGCCTACATCTAGAAAGACAGTTGGTAAGAGATAGAATGTGGTTGTTGAAGAGTTGAATCAGAGGAACTCGATTTTGCATCATGTTTATGATGAGTAAATGTTAGGTCTTCAGCATATCATGTATGTACTAAGATGTGTAAGTTTCTTAATAAGGAGCTCTAAGGCAAGAATATCTATCTACTCATATGGTAAAAAGAAATAAAAGAATCAGAAGGTAGATACAAGTTTCAGCAAGTAAAGGAAGCAAGATGAAGAAGGGTACGAGGTACCTAGTTAATAAAGATTATCAGTATTTATAATTCAAGCAGAGAAATATAAGCATTTTGAGTTACTTTCTACAGTAACAGAGATATATACAATTTTCCATACCCATCTCAATTATTCCCTATGGGAGTTAACTGACATAATTTAAGAGAAGGACAGGATATCAGGATCCAACTAGGGTTAGAGTAACCAAAAATTATTGATGGACTGTTATCATTATCTTACATTGTTGAAGGGTAGTGCAGGACATGGTAATAGTTCTTATTGAGAGATAGCAGATGGTTCACTCTAGAATAATACAGTCGGATATGAATACTAGAATGTTTAGAAGATAGGCACCGGAATCCTACAAAGGGGGAATATTTACCTTAGGATAATTCCTACCCCTAGTAAAGAGAGAATGTTAGTCGACCCAAGGACCAATGAGATGGTGCAATGGGATCTAAAAGCGAAAGGTTGTTTTGTTGAAGTTTTTAGAATTATTTAATAGACACAGATATTAGTAGGAGACAAAGTCTATAGTCAAGTGAATGAAAAGACAAGAGGAGACATGCCTTGAGACAATAAAAGTATAAGCCATAAAGCCATACCCTCATTTCGAGAAATGATTTGGTAACTCAAACGTGATTAACAGAAGGAAGAGTGAGACCCTCAAAGTAATAGAAATTAGTATGGGATAGTAAAAAAAAAAATCCAACATGAATTAGGGATCGAAGGAATTGGTAATAGTCGGCATCGTTTTAGAGATTGTGTTTCGAAAATATTATAATGAAAAATAGAAGAATAACCTATAAAGGTTATTTACGGAGACGCTTCCCCAAAGCAAGAACTATGAGCAGAGTTAAGCTTAAGGGACTAAATGTGCAAGTTACATCAGGTGTCACCCTTGCGCGTAAGAAATTCAAATATCCCTGGTGTAGAAGGCTATCGCAAAGCGAGTAATATGTCAGTGAATATGTGGAAAAAAAAATTCCAAGGGTATACAATGTAATAAGCTCTGTACAAGCTCAAGGGCGCGAAGGTAAGTAACTAAGGATAATGATAGGTGAGTAAGAACATTAGAAATACCATGGGTTATACAATGTAATAAGCTTGCAGCTTTACAAGAGTCAGAGGGTCTTCCATAACCACTGCAACATAAGCATAGAGACATAAAGAAGAAATGGTCTTGTAATAGCAGTCTTACTATAATATTGTACGCACTCCATAAGAAAGTGGCACCTATCGTGGCTAATGAACGAGAATAAGAAAAAAAATCAAGAGTTGATAATTGAGATCATATGAGATACAGGGAACTTCAGTATTCATGGGCACTAAGATAAGCCAAGTATCCATGTCGCAAGTGACAAAACGACCAAGAAAATTAATTGCTTACATTTAAAGACAACTGAGAAGGCATGAAAGGAAATCAATGGTGCTAGCATGTTAAAAGTAAGGTTGAGAGTAGTATAAATAGATATGCGTAGGTCACAAGCTAAATTATGGTAGAGCAACATTGTTTTAGCTATACAAGAGTAAGGATAAGAAAAGGTGAATGAGAAGGTGACGAGAATAGGTAAGTCCTCGGGATTAAGCCCATCACAACAAGAGAGCTGATGGTTTCCATAAAGTTATAAAAAGATCAGTATAGCATGAGTGAACTCAAATGAGTTTAAAACTAGGAACATTTAGACAAGACAGAATTCTACCCTGGCAGTAAAGTAAGGATGTAACTGTGATAAATGATAAGAGGATGACGTTTAGGCCTTTGATTGAGTAATGATTTATAGAACAAGGATTTCATGAAATACACATGATTGGAATACCCCGATAGAATGAATCACATTGGGATGCTATGAAATACAGTTACTGGAGTATAGTATCACCCCTCAGTGGATCAGGCAAATCACTTCAGATGTTCCCCGATGAGACGTGAGCTCTAGTGACAATATATTACATAAGAGGTTTCAAATTATCAGTGGTAGATTGTAGATCAACATTAAGGTGAATCAATAATAGATGGATGAAATCTACAAATATGAGATGAGATTAGGCTGTCATTATTAAGATGAACAATAATAAGGAAGCACTAAATGGCTTAAATTTATACATATAGGATAAACGGTGAGAGAGTAACCTAGTGTTGGGTGGAAGACCTTGATAATAATATATCGAAGTAAGAGTTATGGTATAGTATGACTGACCTAGTTGTGGTAAAGCCACAAGCATAGATAGTTGAGGCTATGAAACAAGATATTGCATTAGTCGTAAGTTTAACAAGGAACCAAGCAAAGAACTTTAGTACAACTATAGATGCCCAGAGGAACAACTTGTCATAGTACTATATATGTTCACCAAGTGAAGCTTAGAGATTGGTTCAAGGCTAGAAAAAACAAAGGAGATAAGAGTCGCATTGGCGTACATTCAAGTTTAGAATCGTACAGGTTGCATGAAAGAAAGTAGAAACAATTATGAGATTGGGAGAATTCCAACCACAAATCGTGTAGTGAGAAAGAGGCCTAAAGGAGGGAATGCCCTAGCCTTTGGATTTATTCACCGAAAAACTCCCTAGATGGAAAAGACAATATTAAAGTATTCGTAAGAGCTATTGCTTAAGATAAGTATAAGTGCATTAGTCAACATTCGAGGACGAATGTTCCAAAGGGGGGAATGATGTTATACCCCATGTTTTCGTACGTGAGAGTACGCCGTAAGTCAATTGACGTAATTTGAGAAACAAGATCATATTTGGAAGTATATAAAGTTAGTTAATCATTTTACTTTGGAGGTTACAAATATTTAGGATCATGAATAACGAGCACCAAGAGGGTTGGAAATCTTTGAAGCTAAACCAATTGAATAAAATAAGTTTCGTCGAAAGTCGACGAGTTTGGAATTACATGATAAGGAGGTTATTATATGAGTTACTTTTGTTGTATGATACTCGTGTGCTACGTTTTGAAGTCAAGTAAGTTGTGGAACAAAAGTTGGCAAAGGTCTTCACAAGTTACATTCATAAATTTGTTGAAACTTAGGTCAAACGTAACTGAGCTTTTCTCCCAATATACTTGGAATAAGGGGATGATCTACATGCAAAATTTAATATCTATGAATTTCGTTTCTAACTCATTAAACCGTTCATCGATATGACATAGGAGTAGAGAGATATTTGCAGTTTCACGAGACTGCGCATACATCATAAGTGACAAGTAAGTGGATCACTAATGCTTTTTGAGAAATATATTTCGTGTGTTATATGAGGTCTTATTGGTTAATATGATATAAACTAAAGGTCTTGGAATTTAGTTTCCAACGCTCTTAATCGTTCATTCACACGACATCCGGATAAAAAGATATAAGCGTCGGAAGATGGGCCAATGCTAGGGTGCGAAGCTAGCACCTCTTTGACTTTTCCAAAGTTGATATATATAAGTCTTAGGTCGGGTTTCTCTTCATTTTTCAGTATAACACGACCAGATAACACCCATAAACATATCCATAATCTATCTTCTAGGGTTTCAAAGAAGATTATCATCTCGGGCATGAAAAGGAGAAGAGATAACATCAAAACGACCCCTATGACGTAAGTGTCATTATACCGCCTCTCTTTTTTCTTTGTAGTTATAGTTTATGAAGTTAATTCATAGTTAAGAAACTTATAATATCTGTATTTAGGTGTTTAAATTTTAATAAAGGTTGATAAATGTGTTTCCTAACAGTTAGAACTCACGGGACGGTGATCGGAAGCCGTGAGTTCGAGTTATTTGACTGGTAGTGGACTCTTTGTGGGCTGTTTCATGTTGGCCGCTTGTTCTGATGTTTTATGGAGTTTTGGAGGATAAAAGGTGTGGGAAAACAACACATAATTACGGAATGGTGGTCTGGTTGTTCGCCATTTTTTTGTTAAGGTTGTTTGATGCTACTTTTGTTGTCGTTTCATGTATGAAATGATTGGGTGTGTAGGATGTTTTGTGATATATTGTGGTGGAAATAAGGTTGGGAAATAATGCATACATGTTGTTATTGTTTTTTTCTTGATGTTTCTGCTATATGGTATTGGAGGAGGGTCTTGTTACAGGGGAGATGCTGCCCGAATTTATGTAAACGAGCTACCAGCTTAAGTTACAGACTTTGCCCTTGCTCAACACTGATTTTGAATCTCCTTATGATATGATAGATTGAGTTGACTTGTTTGAAGATTTTCTTGGAAGGTATTAAGGACTCAACTTGGTTAAGGTATGTTAAGGCACTTCCTTTATTATTTTGGTATGATCTAAAATGAAACGCACGTAAACGATACGCTATTTCATAATGGATCTACATATAGCAACTAAGGTTGTCCATGTTGTTATTTCCTTAAAAAGTTATTCTAAGAAAGTATGTATGATCCTTGAGTCCTAGTGAAGTTCATATTGATGTTATGATGTCCATAATGTTAATCGAAGCTGCAATGACCCTAAGTCACTCTGAAAGGTTTAGAACGTGATTCCATTAGTCTAGCATGCATTATATATAGTATCTATTTTACTCTACTAAGCCACGCTATAGTCGGTCGGGTATGGAACCTATTGTGCAAACACTGATCAGCTGGGTTTTACCAAGCTCCACGTGGACGGGTACATTTTTACCGAGTCCTCTTTGAGGCCGGGTACGATATGATGATGATGATAAGCGGGTGTTCTTAAAATATTATGTATATATATGTATCACGCATTTGATGTCACTATCTCTTAGAGGCACTCAGATGCTACAGGTTGTATCTCCTATATCTCTCTTGACATTACTGTTGTTATTTATGCTTTTCTGCCTTACATACTCAGTACTTTATTCGTACTGACGTCCCCTTTGCTTGACAGTCCTCCTAGTAGGCTATCGGCTCAGCGGAAGGTGTTGCTTCACTCCACTTGCTCCGGAGTTTCCTATTTGGTCAGTATGATTGGGACATGCATTGACTGGTATGGCGGGGCCCTGTCCCGACCTTTATGTTGTTTATGTACTCTTAGAGGCTTGTAGACAAATGTCAGGTATATGGATACTTGTATGGCCTTGCCGGCCTATGTTTTGAGTTTACAAATGATCATGTTGGCCTTATAGGCCCGTATGTCACATTTATAAGTTTCTATTTAATGTTGGGTCATCCTATGTCTAGTATGCACTTATATTTTATTTTGGTTATCTCATGACGACCCTTTTGTCCCATATACCCATGATAGTATTATAAGAAATATATGTTATGTTGGTACTCGATTGAGTAAGGTATTGGGTGCCTGTCGTGGCCCTCCGGTTTGGGTCGTGACAAAAGTTGTATCAGAGCAGTTCTGTCCTAGGGATGTCTACAAGCCGTGTCTAGTAGAGTCTTGTTTATGGGTGTGTTGTGCACCACACTTATAAGCAGGAGGCTACAGGGCATTTAGGACTGTCACTCTTTCTTCTTACTCTAGATCGTGTGGTAGAGCTCAGTTGTAAGAAATCAAACTCCTAACTTATATTATTCATAATACAATGATGCCTACATCTAGAAAGACAGTTGGTAAGAGATTGAATGTTGTTGTGGAAAAGTTGAATCAGAGGAACTCGATTTTGCATCATGCTTATGATGAGTAAATGTAAGGTCTTCAGCAGATCATTTGTGTACTAATATGTGTAAGTTGCATAATAATGAGCTCTAAGGCAAGAATATCTATCTACTCATATGGTAAAGAGAAATAATAGAATCAGAAGGTAGATACAAGTTTCAGCAAGTAAAGGAAGCAAGTTGAAAAAGTGTACGAGGTACCTAGTTAATAAAGATAATCAGTATTTATAATTCAGGTAGAGAAATATAAGCATTTTGAGTTACTTTCAACAGTAACAGAGATATCTACAATTGTCCATACCCATCTCATTTATGCCCTATGGGAGCTAACATACATAATTTAAGAGAAGGATAGGATATCAGGATCCAACTGGGGTTAGAGTAACCCATAATTGTGGATGGATTGTTATCATTATCTAAAAATTTTGAAGGGTAGTGTAGGACATGGTAATAGTTCTCATGGGTAGATAGCTAGATGGTGCACTCTAGAATAATACAGTCGAATATGAATACTAGAATGTTTAGAAAGTTTAGAAAATAGGTACTGGAATCCTAGAAAGGGGGAATATTTACCTTAGGATGACTCCTACCCCTAGGAAAGAGAGACTGTTAGTCGACCCAAGGGCCAATGAGATGGTGCAATGGGATCTAAAGGCGAAAGGTTGTTTTGTTGATGTTTTTAGAATTAGGTAATAGACAGAGATATTTGCAGGAGAATAAGAAGAGAGTAAATGAAGCATTATGAGTAAGATGTGATAAATGAGTGATAATGGTAAATCAAAATATGAAAGGATGACAGAGTCTATAGTCAAGTGAGTGAAAAGACAAGAGGAGACATGCCTTGAGATAATAAAAGTATAAGCCATAAAGTCATACCCTCATTTCGAGAAATGAGTTGCTGACTCAAACGTGATTAACAGAAGGAAGAGTGAGACCCTCAAAGTAATATAAATTAGTATGGGATAGTAAAAAAAAATCGAACATGAATTAGGGATCGAAGGAATTGGTAATAGTCGGCATCGTTTCAGAGATTGTGTTTCAACAATATTAGAATGAACAATAGAAGAATAACCTTTAAAAGTTATTTACGGAGACGCTTCTCTAAAACAAGCACTATGAGCAGAGTTAAGCTTAAGGGACTAAATGTGCAAGTCACACCAGGTGTCACCCTTGTGCGTAAGAAATTCAAATATCCCTGGTGTAGAAGGGCTACCGCAAAGCGAGTAATATGTCAGTGAAGATGTGAAAAAAAATGCCAAAGATGAAGAGGTAACTATCTAATGGTAAAGGAAAATGTGGTAAAAAGGTGAAATAAATGAGATTGCATTTATTCAGGTCCTACAGATATAATATGACTCCAGAACATTATGCAATCATGATGCCGGGAAGAATCAGTAAGGGTTTTGCACTCGATGATATTGATAAATAAGTGGGAATGAACACTTGAAACATAAGGATCCCGTACGAGAGGTAAGTTAAGACAAAGGACATAACCCAAGAGGTGCTACATAAAATAAATATATGAGAGTGGACCAACGGGTAGTCTGTAGTTAATTCAGGAAGAGCCTAGTTATGGCTAGATAAGAGGATACAGACAAATCAGTAGATCATGCAAGATAAATGTAGTGAAAACGTTATAGGAAATTCAGTCTCTCAGATACGACATCGTAATCTTTGAGAAATATTCAGATAGGAGTTGGGGTCGTAGAAATTACAATATAAGTGATATGGAAACAAAAGAGAGTTCCACTAGAGAGACAGCTGAAATTTCAAGTCAGAAGAAACCCTACGAGCTCAAGGGCGCGAAGGTAAGTGACTAAGGATAATGATAGGCGAGTAAGAACATCATAAATACCATGGGGTATACAATGTAATAAGCTCGTAGCTTTAAGAGAGTTAGAGGGTCTTCCATAACCACTGCAACGAAAGACCAGCTGGGGAAATAAGGAAGAAGGCTTCAACATAAGCATCGCGACAAAAAGAAGAAATGGTCTTGTTACAGCAGCCTCACAATAATATTGTATGCACTCTCCGGCAAGCTCAGGTTGGCTGGAAAAGAAGCTATACGTGGGCGAAACCAATATGAAATGGTCTCTACCGGTGTGGAGAGCATTTCTAAGCTGCCACAACGTCAATCCATTGAGCCAAACTCCTCGAATCTTCAGGGAGCTTCTGCAGAGCTGAGCACACCAGGTGCTCGACATAATGTCCAAGCCACTTCCACTGATCAATTGAGGGAGTATGTTATTCCCCAATCCTCTCAAGCTCATAAGCAACATAATCGACGATCAACTTTTCAAGAATTATTCCAAACAAGTTGTTATCAAGTGTTGCCTTCTTCAACAGAAATGTAGGTGGTCGTCAATTGGACCAACAGTCCAAGTGGCTCAAATTGATGAGCAACCAATACCTTAAGCTACATGTGTTTAGGAGGCTCCTTGTATGAGAATTGCAGCTGTAAAAATCCAAAATAATGATATGCGCAATTCTTCAATTCCATTAGAAACTTAAGTGGGTGCCAACAATGGCAGAGACATTCCTGCTGCTCAGAATCAATCACAGGTGCCCATTTTTCCCACTCCGCAACCCCTTATTAAAATCTCATCCAACTTTGATCGACCACACACCTCAAAAAAAAAATCCAAAATCTGTTGTTTAGCCTCCTGTTAATTCTATACAACCTCAGGTACAATCCAACCTTCATGTTATACCAACTCCAAATACTAACTATAAAAGCAATCAATAACTCCATCAAAGCCAAATCACCAAACAATCCTTCACCCCCTCCACCTCCAACAGTCACCCAATCATATGTCACTAGATTGAGGGCCAAACATGAGGCTGAGATTGCACCTCTGCAATTTACATCTCATGTTATCACTACCAAGCAATGTAAACATGTTCTGATCTTTAAAAGAGAGTACATGGTTAAATTTGCTGATAGATGTAAGTTCACAGTTGTTGGTAAGTTCCAACACACAATGCCAGAGATGAAAACCATCAGAAGGAGATTTATTGCATAGAATGAACTAAGAGGTGGGGTTAAAATTTCTCACTTCAATGTTGACAATTTACATTGATCTTGACAATGTGTATGATCCCTCCACTGTCTGGTCCAAACAACATATATACATCCAGGGTCAATTGATGAGAATAGAAGCATGAAATCTTATCTTCAAGCCAATTGAAGATTCCCATACTGTTCCTATCTGGATTATGATACCTGACCTGCCTTGGCACCTATATTACATGGAGATACTCACTCAATTGTTATCTCCAATTGGGAAAGCCCTTTTCTTGGGTCTTGCCTCCTTCCAAAAAACTAGAGGTAGTGTGGTGAAGGATAAAATGCAGGTTGATCTCATGGTTAGGCTATGATGAGGATCAAGATGTTAATGGAGATGGCCGATGGCTTGAAGTCTAATATTATCCTTCCTTCATATTGTACTCACTGCAGACACATGGTCCACTATCTTCAGGCATGCCCTATTAAGAATAGAGAATTTGAAGCTCATAAGAGAAATGAGGAAGAAGCAGCTACAACACCATCCTTACAGTCCACTAACCAGCAAAAGGCCACAGAAAATACAAAAGCAAGCAAACAAGAACAAAACAATATACCGCAGGAAAAAAAAAGAAGGGGGAGAAGACAAAATTGACAACACAAAGGCTGCAAAACACCAAAAAGAAAAGCAACACCAAAGTAATGACACAACACCTCAAAAAGATGAATGCAAACACCTAAGAGGAAAAACTTTAAAGGTACCTCTCAAAGCAAGAAACAGCAGCAGATGTATTTACCAAAACAACAGGCAAATCAGTCATCTGCTAGTACCTCTGCTCAGTATACTACCACCAATAAAAGCTCAGGTATAATTCAAGCTACTCACATTGTCTCTCAAAATGCCAATGCCAATAAAATTGTGAAGGATCCTGTGGTTTAGAATCCTGACTCCCAATCCCATTCTCCACATGTTTCTCTATCTGATAAAGAAGTTCAAGGAGGAATGGATATGAGTCAGGAGAATCCTATAGAAAATCAAAAAGGGGTTCCATCAGGGGTGGGGATTCTTCATGTTCTGCATGAGTGTGCAAATACACAATTGATTGACCATAGGTTGGACTGTGTACCCCTTGCTACCTCTGTTCCCATTTCTAAAACTCAACATGTTTATCAATCCTCTGATGAAGTTGAGCATTGTGAAGTCATCAGCTCTGAAGAGGAACTACCAAATCAGGAAGATGATCAGGCCATGAGACAATTGAAAG
This sequence comes from Nicotiana paniculata, assembly GCA_005239505.1. Taxonomy (NCBI): domain Eukaryota; kingdom Viridiplantae; phylum Streptophyta; class Magnoliopsida; order Solanales; family Solanaceae; genus Nicotiana; species Nicotiana paniculata. The sequence continues at coordinate 105,285 of ML329811.1, forward strand.
GAAAAGCCCATGCATCTGCAGATTTCAATACACATGCTCCAAAACCAAAAATTAAACCTAGCCAAAAGAGAAGGAAAGAAATGAGGAAACAAAATCCAGGAATCAACATCAATGAACCACCTGATGATACCCACTTTTTGAGCCTTGCAATCCAGAAAAGTTTCAGGCCTGATCCTAATGCAATAGAGGAATCACTTACTTACAGAAACTCAGTAATAGTCAATCCTTCCATGTCCCAAACTCTACTACCTAATAAGAACCAACGTTAGATGGAAATGAATCAGATCTACCCACCAATAATGAAAACCTCACATTCAAAAAACACAGAGTCATTTCTACCTCTACCAGCACCTTCAGAAAGAACCATCACTTGCATCCTCTAGAAATGGCCCTGGAGGCATGTCCTATCAGCAGATATACTCCTCAGCAAGATGAATATTGACCAATTGAATTTGAGGATGAAATAATTGGGGAACAAGATGTTGACAATGATCCTAGTGATGACGATTTTGAAAAAGGAACAACACTATAAACACTTGATTGCTGCAGTGAATGGAAATTCAAATCAGGAAAATGTTGCTCCTTCAACTCTTTCATCCAGAAAGAGTCCCTCACCAAGGCTAACCAGGAGTAGAGCTGCTAGAAGTAGCAGTGTCCCACAAAAACACAAATTCAAATGCAAGAGGCATCAGGTCCTCTGGAGCTATTGAAAGACTCAAAACCCTGAAACAAAATCCATAAACTCTCTTTCATTTTTCCTTAAACCTTTCCTAGACAATTGTCACATTAACTCCTTCAAATTCCAACTTTCCATGCATCAAGATTCTTCTAACATCAATGATAAAATTTGGGTGTTCTGGGATAAAGGACTCACTACTAAAGTACTAGATCATGATGAACAACAATTGTCATTGGAAATGACACTTGCTGAAAATGGAAAATGTTCCATCTAATAGTCATATATGCTAAATGCAAACCTGTTGCCAGAAGACCCTATAGGAAGTTGTAAGACACAAATCATCCAGATGCAATGTTCCATGGTGTGTCATAGGTGACTTCAATGTCATTGCCTTGGTTGAAGAAAAAATTGGTGGAATTCCATACCAAATGTCCAAAAGTATTGATTTTCTGAGCATGATCAAAGATTGTGGTCTTGTGGACCTTGGTTTCTATGGTCCCAAATACACATGGTCCAATGGAAGGGGGTCATGTTCTATAGTATAGAAAAGACTTGACAGGGTCCTTGTCAATGATCGATGGTTAGAAATGTTTCCTGCTGCTACAGTTTCTAATTTAGCCTCAATAGGATCAGACCACAATCCTCTTCTCCTGGAGCTTCATATCATGCAAGACAATGGCAAAAAAAAATTTCAAATTTCTCAATTGCTGGGTAGACAATAGAGGATTCCTACCTCTTGTCTCAGAAGTATGGAACAGGGAAGTGAAAGGGGCTATGCAGGTGTTTCATCAGAAGTTGAAAGCAATAAGTCATGACCTGAGCCACTGGTCTAGACAAGAATATGGAAATATTTTTCTGAATGCCAAGGAGTTTGAACAAAAGGTCAAAAATGCAGAAGTCATCTGGGCCCAAACTAATGCAGACCCTGACGGAACAACCCTTAATGAACTGAAGGCACAATATGTTAGATATCTGAAGATTGAACAAGATGTCTTGAAGGAAAAAACTCAGCTTCAATGGTTCAAGGAAGGTGATTCAAACTCCAGATATTTTCACAGTTTAATCAGAAGAAGAAAAAGGAAATTGTTTATTTACAAAATCAAGAACAAGGAAGGTGAATGGATCCAGGGACATGAAAAAATTGGAGAGGCTACTTTTGATTATTTCCGTAATCTTTTCTCAAATCCTGGAACATTAATTAGAGAAGATCTTCTGTCTATCATTCCAACTATGATCACAGATGAAGACAATGATACCCTCACTAAGGATCCATCTGTTGCTGAAATAAAGGAGATTGTCTTCTCCATGAACCCTACAAGTACAGTAGGATTAGATGGTATGAATGGAAAATTTTACCAATCATGTTGGAAAGTGATCACAGAAGACCTATTCAATGTTGTTTTGGCCTTCTTCAGAGGTAGTTCATGACTAGTCATGCCTAGTTCTTATGCCAAAGGTTGAATTCCCTAATAGTCTCACAGAATTTAGACCAATTAGTCTTAGCAACTTTGTCAACAAGATTATCTCCAAGGTAATTAGTACAAGGCTTGGTCCTATTCTCCTCCCCAAGATCATTTCAACAATCACATCTGGTTTTGTCTAAGGCAGGAACATCTCTGAAAATATCATGCTTGCTTAGGAAATAGTTCATGGTATTAAAAATCCAAATGTGGGTTCAAATGTAGTCATCAAGCTTGACATGGCAAAAGCTTATGACAGAGTTTCCCGGAGCTTCACATGCCTAATGCTCAGAAGAATGGGATTCAATGAAATTATTATTGACATGATATGGAGGACAATGTCTAGAAACTCGTACTGTATAGTTGTTAATGGTACAAGATGTGGCTTCTTCCAATCCTCAAAGGTCCTCAAAAAGGGGGATCTACTAGCCCCATCTTTATTCATCATAGGTGCAGCGCTCTCTCCTGAATGCTCAATAGATTGAATCATGACCAACTGTTTAATGGCTTCTACATGGAAAAGAGAGGGCCACAGATCAATCACTTGAGCTTTGCAGATGATATCGTCATCTTTACCTCTGGAAAAACAACTTCTCTAAGAAAGAACATGTGGGTCCTTCCCAATTATGAAAACACCTCGGGGAAACTCATTAACAGACAGAAAAGACATTTCATGACTGTATCCTCTGTTTTGCAAGATACTATTAAAAGAATCCATGAAGTGACAGGTTTCACCAGAAAAGATTCACCTCTCACATACCTGGGGTCTCCTCTGTACACTGATAGAAGCAGAATCATGCATTTCAATGGGCTAATCTCTAAGGTTGTAGGAAGAATCAAAGGCTGGCATGGTAAAATGTTATCCTATGGTGGAAGGACTACTTTGATCAAGCATGTACTGCAGGCCCTACCAATTCACTTGCTTTTAACTGTGTCCCCTCCCAGGACAGTCATGAAGCAGATTGAGAGATTGACTGCAAACTTCTTTTGGGGTATGGACAAATACAAACACAAATCATTGGGCATCATGGTCAAAACTTTCGTATCCACTCAATGAATGTGGAGTTGTTTTCAGAACTATCAAGGACACATGCAAGGCCATGTAATTCAAACAACGCTGGCATTTCAGAATTGTGGACTCACTTTGGAGTTCCTTTCTTAAAGTCAAATACTATTAGAGATCTCACCCCATACCCAAGAAATGAGACACTGGCCAATCTCAAGCTTGGAAAAGGCTGAGTTAGAACAAAAAAGATGCTAAAACTACAATTCAGTGGAGATTATATAATGGAAGCTGCAGCTTCTTGTGGGATAATTGGTTGGGATCATGCCCTTTAGGCAATAACATAACAGGAGGAGGAAGACCAGGTGGAATAAGGGGCATTGAGATCTCCAAATATTTAATGAAAGAGACCCAGCTCATAAGATTCATGGGATTATGCAGATAGCCATTCACATCAATCCATATCTCCCTGACAAGCCAATCTGGATCCCTACTGTGAATGGTAAATTCACCTATACTACTGCTTGGGATCTCATAAGGAACAAAAAACCACCCAACTTCACTAACAAGATGACATGGCACACAAAGATCCCTTTCAAATGGTCATTTTACTTTTGGAGAGCCCTAAGAAACAAATTACCAACTGATGATAGAGTGCTCCCCTTCAGCAGTCCCACTGTTTCAAGATATATTTGTTGCTCTATACATGCTCATGAAAGAGTAGATCACCTTTTCAACTCTGGCAACTTTGTAGGTCATGTATTCCACACTAAGAACTTGCCTTTTAGAGTGCTTTTGATGAAATGATGGCTTCAGAAGAGTCATAACGTGATTAAATAGCTCATATTGGACACCACCCCTACCATTATTTGCTGGAACCTGTGGAAAAATAGATGTAGTACAAGGTATGGGACAAAATCTTCTTCCTTAACCAGGGTCCTATATTCTATCAACTAAGACATCAACATTCTCCTAAAAACCAACTTCCCTAATGTCAACTGACCCATTAACTAGAGGGATCTCTACTCCTTCATTGAAAATCTCAAGCAACAAACTATTTCTACCCAAGTTTGGTGGAACAAACCTGACAATGACTTTGTCAAAGTTAATTATGATGGTAGTGCACTGTCCAATCCTGGCTAGATAAGAGCCAGAGTTATAATCAGAAATCACAAGGGGAAGTTCATTCATGCTATGACTATTCCATTAGGGGAGGGCACCAATAACTATGCAGAAATAGAAGACACAAGAATGGGTATTTAGTGGTGTTTGGCTAATGGATTCACCGGAATTCACTTACAGGCAGATTCATCACTTTTGATCAAATGGTTGATTGAAAATAAGGATCATTCCTGGACTTTGAACATGAAGATATCACAGTTGAAGGACATGTGCAACCAACATTTAGATTTCAGAGCTTCTCATGTGTATAGAGAAGCAAATTGTCCTGCTGATTCCCTGTCAAAGCTCAGTCATGAACTCACCTCATTGATTGAGTTCAATAATGCTTCTGATCTCCAACTCACATCAGGGGTCAAATCATGCTAGATTACCTGGGTACTTCTGCTTTTAGGCATAAGAAAATCAGTAGAATCTGGGTACCTCCATAACATGCAAGTTCCTCTTCCTCGTCTCATAGTTATGGTTGATGTTGCCTTAGAAATGGGAGCACAATTATTAGTCCAAATGAAGATCACAAGCAACAACTGAGGCCAATCCAAGTCCATGCTAACCTTATTTTCTTTTTTGTAGGTACCATCACCTTGGGACTGCACAGACCATTGGCCTCTCCTCAGAGTGTGGTATTAACAACAATGTTGTTCAATCTCCTGATGATTGATCAATGGACTGGGGCAGATGTCAACGCACACACACACATTGCAACTTTGAACTCAAAAAACACAACCCCATTTTCTCAACTTGCAAGGAAAAAGGCAGAAAGACATTGACAGAAATGCAGTCCACACTCCCAAAATGTGGACCAACTTTCACCATCTTCCCTTTGCTCAACAGTGATCCTAGTACACACAAGAACCTAGGAGCAATTTCCTCTTTTCTGTAGCCCAATAACCAATCTGCAAACACCCCTGAACCTCAGAAAAAACACAGAACAAAAAAATTGGACATAATTGCCCTATTTTTCTCTAACTATGTTTTCTTTTTTGTAGGATTCATTCATTCACTGATGCTTATCCAATTGATGCACTTCCAGAGTGTGGTATTAACATCCATGATGCTCATTCTCCTAGGTATATCAATTGGATCAATCAGTGTTTCCAACTGCTGAAGCACTCATCACCAGTAGATCAGGTGGACAGTTCTTCACAAATACCTACAGATGTGCCACTCAACACTTGTGTACACATATCACAGTCCTCCAAGGACTAGCACCAACTCACAGATGTCCAACAAATCATCCATCAGGAGAGAAAATGAAGCAGCATGTCTAATTGGAAAGGCACTTATCTCCAGCAAAACAACTGGGCAAGACCTCAGTTCCTCATGTTGCAATTCATTTACCTGCAGTCACCTCCCCACAACTAAGTCACCCAATAACCATCACCACTTCCCTGTTCTATACAGAAACTAAAAACCTGATGTGCTAATACCACATCACTCCCGGCAATTCATCAGAAACCACAGCCTAACACCCCTCAATGCACCCAGAATACACAAGAACCTGGGGAAAAAAGGTCTTCTCCTAACAGCTGCACACCAACAACTACAAATCACCCACACTTATTTTCTCCCTTCACTAGTGTCGTGCCCCCTTTTCTTTTCCCTCGCAGAGATCAGGTTCTTGACATTTTTTGATAAACTCCTTTGGAAGGAAGAAGTCAAAGGAAGAGTCTCCACATAACAATTTTATGGTGCGTTAGGCTACCTGAGTAGTTAACTCATGAACTAGTTTGCATTACTAGAGATTGGGTAAGGGCTTGAAGTTATCCTAAGGGGAAGGTGTTAGGCACCTCTCAGGATCCATTACTGTGGTCCCGGCCAAATGGTTACGTGAATTCAAACAATAAGCAAATAACAAGAAAGGCTTATATAAAAGGGGAATTCAAACAAGTATAGAATTTGTATTGAAAGTTTAAAAGAAATTAGAAGTAAACATTTGAGAAAATATACTAGGTTTAAAGTAATACGGATCACATCAATGCAATACGCGGTAATCACTCCTCGAAGAGGGGCTACACGTGGTATTAGCGCACCGGTCATCATATCCATATTCTACCCTTCCCACCCCATGAAGGTAATTAAAGCAAATGTTGGTCACGGATTCTATTGCGTGCTATTAACCGTCCCATCTTATCAGTCCTGGAGGAAGTTAGGAGTACTATCCTAAAGGGTAGGTACTAGGCGGAACCCCTAGGTTTAAAGGAAAAATTCTAAGTAACAAATAAAACAATTAGGACTGCAAGTATAGGGGACACACATGAGCAGATATGGGGTTCATGAATTCCTCCATCCTCCACAAATTGGTACACATAACTAGCACGACTCAAACACATCTCTTTGCATTTTTAGAACCTGAGACAGGCAGTAATGGGGCAGTCTAATTACTAAGTTTCAGAAGAAATCTTTTTACCAGTTCTAGACTATGAATTCTGATCTGTAATTTACCAAATAATACCAATAGACAGTTTTCCAGTTTTAATAAACTTAATGCCTAAGGCTTGCCTAGGCGGGTTTAACAAACTCCAGTTATCCTGTTTAGACTTGATCATGGTAAAGGAGTGAGTATTCAACTAATGTGAATGCAGTGCCCTACAAAACAGGATATTTAAATACATACAGGGTGTGGAATGATGCAAACCTACTCATGCTTTTCTAAATGCAGAAACGTTTTTAGAAATCAGAATCTATTATTAATTTAAGGAGGAATTTACTTATTAACACATCTTTTGACTCGAAGCAGGAAATATAGAAGCATAGTTAAGTTGTTAAACCTAGCACATGATTTCTAATGCAAATAGCAGTATGTCCTTAACACATGAATTGTGCATAGGTAATATGAGCATCCTGAGAATGAATTCCTAGGGTAACATGATCTCTAATGCAAATATTGACGATTAATGTTTGTAACCTAAAACAGGATTTCTAAGAGAGGCATGAGTATGGAAAAAATGCTAAGATAGACGGGCCTAAAACATGTTTTCTAATGCATGCATGGCAAGTATTCCTAAGCATGGTAACTATTGCACACATATACAAAATAAATCCTATAGCATGGTTTCTACCCATAATTGTACTAAGCATGCACAAACCCGCCCATTTCACTATCCAGCCCATAACTGTTTTTTACAATTAATTACAGACCAGCCTTGCACAAACTCCATAAATAAGGAAATTAAAATGTTACACTATAGAAGGACTAACAGTAGGCCCAAGTCCTTAGATCCAACAATGCCATATGCCATGACCTTTTGTAGCCCAAGTGTTTCAGAGTTCCTATGGATCTCAAAGACCCCAGGCAGTGCTCACACCCAAGTACCCTAGCCAGAAATGAGTAAGTGCAGTGCAGAATGCCAGCCTTGTGTGTCAGAGTTCAGTAGGTACTCAAATGGTCCCCAAGGCAGTGCTCACACGAAGGGAAAGAACTTAGAGCTAACAGTAGTGAGATGTGCCAATAGTTTAGAAAAGAGTTGAGTTTGAAAAGTAGCTTTTAGAAATAGCTGTTTTGAAAAATAGCTTCAGAAATCAACATGAGAGTTTGTTTTATGAAAAACTTTGTTTGCAGAAGAAAGAAACAAGACAATCAGCAACCCAGACCATAAATGGCTTATGAAGCAAACACAAACAGAGATAGGGGGACTAGGGGACAAATAAGTCACATAGTAGAGGCAGACTTGCACACAAATAGTCCTTAGGCTAGTGTTATATGGTTTGAACAATCACAGCCTAGTTATCACAGAATGTTCATGCCAAGAATCTAAAAGCATCAAATTGAGGGGTGTCAAACAGAGTCACATATTAGGTCCAGGATTAGGATTTACATAATAACTAAGTATTAGGGGGTACATGCTCATAGTGTCGGGAGTCAGGCAGATTCATGATAGAAACATATAAGGGAAATCAATAGACATGTTAGACTAAAGGGAAAGGGTAATCACATAGGCAAGTAGACATGTTGAACACATGAAAATGTTGAGTTGGATGTTATATACTTAAACTAGAAACATACCAGTTAGGAATAAGAATAGAACATCAAGGTGCAAAGAAGTAGAGCAATTGGACAGTGGTATGCAGAGCAATAGAGCAACAATAAGTTGTTCAGTCTTGGATTTCAGCCGACTGAGTAGACAGAAGAACAAGAGAGAATATGCATCAAAGCAAGTGAGAGTTCAGAGCAATATCAGTACTGTTTGTGTGTGTGTTCGTGTATCTCTTGGTTTTTTTTATGCTAAAGAGAGTAGGGTGTTTTATAATTCTGAAAACGAGTAAAGAAAATAAGGTAAGGAATAATTAGTCTAACATAATTATGAAAATAATAACCAATCAGTGTCAACTAAAGGCCTGGACTCCGTTTAATTACGGAGTCAAGTTCAAACGGGCCAATCAGAGTTAAACCAGGGAAAGGAATCAAATAGAGTGATCTTACCATAACGGGGGTAGTAAAAGCATGGAGTGTGTAATAAAGACAAGGTTCATAACACGTAATTAAGAAAAGTACACACTGATAGCATATTCACAAAACAAAGTATGGGTTTAATTCTGGAAATTAGTCGAGGGAATCTCAACTGTAATTGAAATCACAGGGAATCAAACACAATCATGGAAAGTGTCACACAATAAAGGGAAACAATTCAAAAAACCAGTACAGAACATACAGAATCATAGGTTCGAAGAAAACATTACAGAGTCAATAGAGGGTATCAGGAACCCTAACCATGAATTAAAGTAAGAAACATAGAGCACATAGGGATCCTAGAAGAAATATACAGATTGGCTAAACATAGCAAACAAGACGGACTAAAAACCTAAAAAAATTAGGGGTTTTTCGTAAGAAGCTTTGAATCAAAACGCATTAACAAACCAAAAAAATTGAATAACATTAAATCAGAAGTAAAGGAAAATCGATTTTGAAAGGGGTTTGTGAAACCCTAGTTTTAAAAATTGAAAGAACGTTTAAAGATGAAAGTTTTCAGATAAAAATATAGAAAGAAACTTTGAACACTAAAGATCTAAAGTAGATCTAGAATAAATCGAAAGATATAGGGTTAGGGTTTCGTGGAACCCAAAGAAGTAAGAAGAACCTCAAAGACGGCACCGGCCTAAGCCAGAACAGGCTGTAAACTTACTCAAATGGCCGGGGAAGCCGGAAAGTGGCATGGGACCATGGGATATGAGTTGTACCGCTCTAGGTTCGCCTGAGAGCCCTAGAGCATCACTGGACTGGTTCAAAGTGGACAAATAACCATGAGACGATGAGGAGCCATGATTTCAAGTGAGAGAACCAATCGGAGAAGATGACCGGACTCCATTGGAGAAGGGAAGCCAAGGAGGCTTCTAGAGAGAACTAGAGAGTAACAAAGAGAGATATAGAGAGAGAGTGAGTGTTAGAGAATGAGGGGTCGGAGGGGGGTAGTGATTAGGTTTAATTATGGTAACAATGATCTGGATCGTTGATCTCATTTGATCAACGGTTCATATCAAGTGTGGGGTTGGGAGTTATTTGTGGGTTTTGGGCTGGGTTAGAGAGTGGGTTTTGGGTCAGGTGGGGTTGGGTTAATAAGGCCCCCACAGAAAAGTCGAGGGATATATAATATAATCAAATGATCAAGGATGAATGTCATTCCCTCGACTATATTGGTAATATAACGAAACATATATACAATCCTCCAAAAAGAAGGATAGATTTGACCGAGTGTCACTCGGTATTGGTGGAAAAAATCAAGAATCACCGGGTCAACCGGTGGAGAAGAAGAGTCGACGGGGTCTAAGGTGAAGGGGTATGTATATACACTAAGGCAGCCAACCTTGTGCGTGACTATGCTTTCGTCGGCCGTAGGGATTTCTATTCGGGCTGCCTCCCCCCAGTGGCATTCAAGTTTCACACTCTCAATATCCGATATTAAACTTATATATCGGGACAAGGGCTCACATCAGCTCGGTGTAGAAGTGGGTTGTTCTATTGTAAAGTCAGAAATGGTGTCGAAAGGGACAGGAATGCATTGTTCGATGGTAGGAGGGGTTTTTGATTTTCCATTAGACGGGCGCGACGTAGTATCAACTCCCTTCTTTTGTGGAATCAATTTAGAAGTCTTTGCCATGGGGGGTATCGAGTTTTGAAACAAGAAGACGGGAAAAACGCGAGCAGGCAGAAGATAAGAAGAGAGAACACTTAGTTGAAATATGAAGGTTGGAAGAAGAAGATGTAAAACTATGAAATGGAAAGTGACTGTAGTATTTATAGGGGCCATTTGGGTAAGCTTGAAGCGGGAAAGTCGAACATGTGACAGTTCATGGGCCTCTCGAGAGTTGTGTTGACAACGACCTCTGCACAGCCTTTCGCATCACATCATTTAATGTTCTGAAGGGGATGACGTCATAGTAGGAGTATCAAAAGGGTGGAAGGTCAAAACAATTTCTTATTTATTCGTTCTAAGAAATGCGGGGACTATCTGTACTACTAAAATCGGAGAGCGCGATTTTATGGCCACTTAGTTGAAGACAAAGGTTTCAAGGCTCGAGCTTGGCATCGAGGGGCACATCGAGGGTCCTCAACCTCGAGGCAGTACAAATCAAGGGTCGTCATGAAAAGGCGGAAACTCCCAAAATGCACGTGATTAAAGCTGACAAAGTACACAAAATAGTACAAGCCCATATTGTGGCACTAAATGATTGTACCAGCCATCTCTCTTTGCATTAATTACACATGTACTATGTTGGAATCTCCCCCCCCCCCCCATAATATAAAGTGTACCCTTGTAACTTTGTAAGATATATGATATTCAATATAAGAACAAGAACATCCTCTACTCTCTAACAAAAATAGTCTCTACAATTGTCTCATTAAATTATTGCTTCTCATTTATTGTGTTCTTGAGTTATTCTTCATTTATTGATTATTATTGATTGTAAATAGTCCAACCTTAAGGCATTCAATATTGTTATACTGTCATCGATATCCCCTAGCGAAGCTTCTCAAGTTCGACCTCGAGGCCTGCTCGACCACCCTCGAGACTGGCCTCTTCGGAGCCTAGTTTGCGCAATTTAGTTCTTTTCGCACTTATTTCATCTTTCTCGCTTCATACTCAGCATGTTCTGCCTATACAACCGGTATTAAAATAGATCACATGTTTTTAGAACCCCATAATCAAATATAATTGTAATTACCGTTTTCAAGGTAAACGGATTTAATAAGTATTCATAAGTTTGAAAGATGATTTCCTACTTATAAGTAACTTTTTTCTTCAAAGTATACACAACCTTCTTAAAGTAGTAATTTACATACAGAATATAGAATACTTCTCAGACTTTGAACATTAGCTAATCAAAATATAGACATTTCTTTTCCCGAACCTAGCCTAAGCATAAGGAGCTACCTCAGGCATATTTTTAAGCGTACCTAATACCTTCCCCTTCTAATAACTAGAACGCTTACCCAAATCTAACCAGTTAGCATACCATTAGGATAATAACCTTACAAATCCATAGTTACAATAATGTACCTTAATATATTAGGCAGTGACTCTATTTTTATGAACTTCAGAGAACCATTAGTTATACTTTGTTTTGACTAGTGCAAAATAGGATGCAACAACATGGCGACTTTGCTGGAGATGTTTTACACTTAGGTTCTGATCTTAGTAGACTTAGCCTATACTTGAAATTTGAGGATGTTTTGTTATATTCTATTATAATTATGCTTAACCTAGAAATACATGCTTATTCACTTAATTCACTTTATTACACTTTCAACGTGTTGATACATGCTTACTTGTTTACTTATATTACTTCTTTACCATAACTTTTTGTTAATGAATTATAAAATGTGATCACATCTTTCATATCGAGTCTTGGTTATAATGACACACAAATGACACTCGAGGGTTATCTTTACACCCCTCAAACCTTCTTTAAAAACTATCTAGTATCAAAGAACAACATTGTCAGGCCAATTGACATAACATCTCGCGGCTATTAATCCCAACTCCCCAATTAGGAAACACTCTACTCTTAGCAAACATAGGTCATGCTGCATAAACCTTAGGTGGTTAATCTATGGTATCGACTAACGATTAGGTAAGTCACCTTAAATTCAACGGGTTATGCACCCAATGACATGCTTTCTGTTGAATGACGAACCAATCCAGATAATACACTAAAGATCCAAAGAAAACACTCACCAAACCTTTCATCACTTTAGATGGAAATTAACCGCAACATCCCTGAGATTAACATAGTTATGGTAGCAACTTACAAGTTGAAGCAGTGGTGGAGGAACATTCAAGAGGAGCACAAGATTGAGATCATAACACACTTGGGAGCATTAATCGACTAGATAAACATCTGAGCTTCCAGAGTCCTAGTTGGTAATAGAGTTTTGGGATCTAGATAAGGTGGTATTCAAATTTGTTGATTGTGAGTTAACACCAACACTAGAGGAGATTACCGGCTTCACAGAGTTACTAATCATTGGGCGGAAACCAATATTGTCAGTCGTCATGCTAGACCACATTCCTCCATGCACTAGGTCTCACAAACAACATGGACTTGAGAAATGTCAAATATGTATGGTTGAGTTTGGACTAGCTAATTTACACATTCGGGCACCAGGAGAGCCGTGACTGGCATCTTGAAGAATTATAGCGGATCAAGCAGCATGAGAGAGCATGTGCCCCTTAACATATTCTCTAGAACTATTGGAACTGCTGGCTTTCCCACGAAGAAAGGGACGAATCAATATCAACCTGCTACCCTTTGTTTTGGCAACCTTCTGGGGAATCTCCAAGTCACCCTCGTTCATATGATATTGGCAGAGACTTTTCGAGCATTGTCGTCATGTTCAAGAGGATATGATTTCTTTAGAAGTTGTAACTTGCTACTCCTGATATGGGATAGAGAACACTTCTTCCAGAGAGAGACACCCATTAACTATTTTGTTGTCATCAATAACATGATCCGAAGTCATAACGAAATGATGAGCACTATGTTACACCGCATAGCCAGGAGGAGTTGCGGGAAATGCTCACCCATCAAGGTGGAGAATTCCTAAATTGTAAACTTTCCTAAATGAGTGGTAGGGAAATCCTGAGAAGACCGAGGAAGTACTTCATTGAGTTGGTAGGATTGGAAGATATTCAGTTGTACGCATCTCTGAGGATTCTAAGGCAATTTGGTCTGATTCAAGACGGGCCTCATTGGTGAAGGACAACATTGTATGAAGATGATTATAACAGGAAAATTTCGATCCCGAGGGTGAGGAGACTCCAAGATGAATGGAACAACTTTCTCACAATGGGAATGGGATAAAATCCTTGGTACAAGCCTGAGTACTTTGTATGGATCACCGAGGAAGACAAATTAGGTGGATTTAGCAGCAGCTTTGCAAATATATATGACAAGATCCTGCCCCACTATCTCGTCACCACTTCCATGCATTGAAAAATAGTCCCAGAGTCTGTCGGCCAGATGCTGCCACCGCCAGATGACGATGACCAAGTGATTCAATAAATAGGAATGGAGTTAGAAACAAAACCAGAGGACGATCTAGATGAGGAGCCAGAAAAAAAATAATGATAAGTACAAGGAGGAGGTAAGAGGACCCTGATGAAGAGCCGGAATAAGAAATCTTATGATGAGATTTCGGGGACGATTATTAAGTTACTGGTTGATTTCTTTCTTGTACCATTTCATTCCCTGAGGGAGAACCTATAAATCCCATGTAATATTTTGAAAACCTTTATGAACAATGTTGTAGCCATTAACGATTGTCCCCATCTTGTATCAATGATGAAGCATTATTCTAACCCACAAAGCCTATCAATAAAAATTAAAGTTTGCTCCAGATCTGAACGTGTTAAAATTTGATTATTTGTAAAATGCAACAGATATAGGCCCACCTCCACCAAAAAGAGGTCCTCACATATCTTAGGAAACGCGCTTGTCTGAATATGTGAACTATCTGCTCTATGTGCTCATATTTGTGCAATCCCTGAAACTGACTTCTACTTCTCTTTATTTTCCCACTTTACCACTTTAATTTATCCCCAAACCTGAGGTTTATTTGTGTTGATACATAAAACTTGTTGAACCACTTTACAATCTCAGACCAAAGGGGAAGATGACTGTAAGGCCCCATAATATTTTTCCTAAAAACCAGGATTATGTGATGCGTAGAGGTCAATAGTAGTAGAAATTCTTCGCGGATTCAGAATTGTGGATTGAACAGTACGGTGGGAGTTGGAGGACATGCTGCGTGCATGTGTTCTTTACTTCAAGGGTAGCTGGAATGATCATTTTCTACTCATAGAGTTTGCTTATAACTACATCTTTCATGCGAGTATTCATATGGCACCATTTGAGGCATTGTATGGTAGGAGATGTAGATCTCCCGTTGGGTGGTTCGAGATTGGGGAAGCTGAATTGTTAGTGCCAAACCTCGTCCATCATGCCTTGGAGAAAATTAAGATCATAAAGGAGCGGTTGAAAACTTCTCAGAGTCATCACAAATCTTATATGGATGTTCGTCGTAGTGACTTAGAGTTCAAAGAATATGATTGGGTATTCTTGAAGGTTTCCTCCATTAAGGGCATTATGCGATTTGGGGGGAAAGGAAAATTGAGTCCGAGGTATGTCGGGCCATACAAAATCATCCAGTGGATCGGTTAGGTGGCGTACAAGTTTGAGCTACTACCCGAAATGTCATTAGTCCACCCCGTATTCCATGTGTCTATGTGAAAGAAGGTAGTTGGAGAACCGTCAGCAATTGTGCCGGTTGAGACCATTGAAGTTAATCAAGAATTGTGATATAAAGAAATTCCAGTTGCTATTCTTGATAGACAAGCCCAAAAGTTGAGGAATAAAGAAATTTCCTCCGTGAAAGTGTTATGGAAAAAGTAGCAGGTTAAAGAGGTCACTTGGCAGGCCGAGGAGTAAATGAAGAAGAAGTAGCCCTACTTGTTTGAATAGCTGTGTAATCCTTTTTATGAACTTGTCGCCTATGAATTTTCTATCACTTGTTCAGTTAATGTAAATATGTTCCTTGTAATTATATATTGTTTACATGAGACCACAGTTGGTATTGTTATTAGTTTTGGTACGTCGTTGGGCTGTGTATATGCTTGTAAGATGTGTTTTTGGGGCTCTCTGACAGGTGGATAGGCCTAGTTACAAAGGAAACTATGGCGATATTTTTGGAAATTTAGGGAGATAGTCATGTTTGGGGCTGCTTGTGTGTGGTATGGAAAAACTAGGTTGCATATGTTGCTAATAGTGGACCTTGCTCCTCATTTGAGGATGAATGTTCTTAAGTGGGGGACGATGTAAGGCCCCGTAAATTTTTTCCTCAAACCCGGGATTTCGTGATGCCGAAATAGACGTAGAGGTTAATAGTAGTACAAATTCTTTGCATATTCGGACTTTTTGGATTGAACAGTACGCTGCGAGTTAAAGGAAATAGTTTTGAAGAAGTAGGCATTTTTGTGGTGCATTGTGCGGCCGCATATTCAGTCTGCAGCCCTCCGAATGGCCGCAGAGTGAAGCACCCTTTTTCCCCAATTTTGAGGCCAATTTTGCGGCGTTTATGCGAATGTATAACTGTTTCACGGGACGCACTTTGGTCGCACAATCGTCCTTGGATTTTTGTTGGAGTGAGGTTCTACGACACATTATGCGACCGTAGAGTGAAGCAGAACATCCCAGTTCCAGGGCCACTTTTCGCGATCATTTTGCAGACCACATAACCATTATGTGGTCGCATATGTGGCCGCATGATGCATAACGGCCGCATAGATAAGGCTACACCGAATATCAAATACAATCCCGAGATCTCGGAGTCACTGCTCATATGCATCTGTAGAAAAATATAAAACTCTGAAAAATAAACCCTATAATAGTAAGCAGGAGAGAGAGAGCAGGGTTGCGGACGCGTGCACCTACCTCCTAAAATCTCCTACATTTCACAATAAGCACAGTCTTTCTTTCCAACAGTGTATACATTAAATCTCACGCTTAAAAGCTGATCTTATTAAAAATCATTTGGAAATCTACTTGCCAACAGTTTCAACATAACTTTCAAGAAGCTTAGTGTAAAAATAATAAAAATCATAAAAAACCGCTCGGGCAAAACACATTTATAAGATAAGAGTGAAAGTGGTAAGATCATAAGTAGCCCCTTGGGAAAAACATGTATCAGAAACTGCCCCTCGGGCGTAACATCACTCAGAATCAGCCGTCGGGCATACCTCACAGTCACTCATAATCAGCCTCTCGGGCCACCTCATAGTCACTCATACCTCCCAATCACTCGTCACTCGGCACTCGACACTTGGCACTCGCACTCAGTAGGTATCTGTGCTCACTGGGGTGTGTACAGACTCCAGAGGGGCTCCTTTAACCCAAGCACTATATCAAGCCACCTCGTGGTATATCATATCCTCACAATCAGGCCCTCGGCCTCACTCAGTCAGCAACTCTCAAAAGCCCCTCGGGCTATCAGTAAAATGGGGTACTCGACCCAAAAACATCATTTTATATTTCAAAATAGTGTAAATAAGGTTGAGTTTCGGAATCAATTAATCATAACATGGCTGAGTGTAAATCATAAGTCAACACAGTGAGAAAATAGTAGTAAAAGCCCCCAAGGGGTCCAAACAAGTCAGCGCAAGGCCCTGAACATGGCTTACAACCAAAATATAGTAATAGTTTTAAAACACGATTTAACATATGATTTAAATGTAAATACGCAACTCAATAGTTTCCGCGGAAAGGACCAAGTCCAAATCCAAAAATCAGTGCACGCCACACACTCATCATTCGGCATGTGCGCCACTCCAAAAATAATGAGAAAATACGAAGTCTAGGGTTTCATACCCTCAGGACAAGATTTACAGTCATTACTTACCCCAAACCGGCCCAAATACTAATCCGCGATTCTCTTGCCTCTTGAATCGGCTCCCGATTGCTTCGAATATAACCAAAACAAGATAAATATCATCAATATACGCTAAAGGAACAAAGCCCACTCAAAAATTATCAGTTTTAACAAAAAATCCCGAAATTGGCCAAACACGCTCGATAAAAATCGCATCACAAGAATCCTTATCCTTTCCCGAGTCTATACATATAAAATGCATCAAAATCCGACCACAATTCACCCCTAAATTCCTTAATTATAAGTCTCAAATTCCCAAGCCCTAAATCCCCAATTTATTCCATTAAATTCCACTAATTCCAAGCCTAATCCATCAAGTAACAACATAGAATTGAGTTTTTAG
Source organism: Nicotiana paniculata (assembly GCA_005239505.1). Taxonomy (NCBI): domain Eukaryota; kingdom Viridiplantae; phylum Streptophyta; class Magnoliopsida; order Solanales; family Solanaceae; genus Nicotiana; species Nicotiana paniculata. The sequence goes on from ML329811.1 coordinate 122,871, forward strand.
TCCAAGAAACTTACCTGCACAGAAGACCCTCGAAATCCCTCTTCAATTTGCTCCTAACAGCCTCAGCCCTTATGCAAAAATATGATGAAAGTGCCCAAAATTCGCGAAGGCTGGAATTTATACATACTGCCCAGTGGTTTCGCACCTGCGGCCACTTATGTGCACCTGCGAACCCGCACATGCGGTCCCTGGTGCGCACCTGCGGAAAATGCTTAGAGGCCCAGTCTCCGCACCTGCGATCAAACTTCCGCATCTGCGGCTTCACAGGTGCGGTAAAAACCTCGCACCTACGGAACTCCTCCAACCCACCAAAAACCGCATCTGCGACAAGCCGTCCACTTCTGCGGGACTACACCTGCGGTACCCTATCCGCAAGTGCGTTAACACCAGCACCAGCAGCATCAGCTGCTATTTTCCAACTTAAAATCCCCCGATGGCTATCCGAAATCAACCCGAGCCCCTTTGGGACCCCAACCAAAAATAAAAACAAGTCCAATAACCTTATTTAAACTTAGTCGAGCCTTCGAAATACCCAAAAAAAGGCTAAAAGACCAAGATCACATCGGATTCAAGCTTATGAACTTTGAGATATCTAAATTTCGCCAATGATGTCGAAACCAACCAAAACACATCAGAATGTCCTGAAAAATTGCACACACATCCAAACTAACATTATGAACCTGCTCCAACTTCTGGAATTCCATTCCGACCCCGATAGCCTATCTTCCACTGCCGACCGGAAATCGCCAAAAACTAACTTCCGCCAATTCAAGACTAATTCTACATCGGACATCAAAACCATATTACGAACACACTCCTAAGTCCTAAATCACCTAACGAAGCTATCCGAACCATAAAATCTACATTCCGAGATCGTATACCAATAAATCAACTTCCGATTGACTTTTCCAATAATTGAACCACGTTAAGAGACCAAGTGTCTCGGTTCTCTAAAAAAAATTGCTCTGGACCCGAGACAGCCAATCTAACACAACATAATGAAACGGAACCACATATAATTTATTAGAAACGAGGGAAATGGGGTTATTACTATCAAAATGAGCGGTCGGGTCGTTACATCCTCCCCCACTTAAACGTATGTTCGTCCTCGAACGTGCCAATAGTTGTTCTCCAACACCATCAAACTACCATGTAACCTCACCATGCACATACCCGGGGGTGATCTCACGCCACCTTATCCCAAATAGGTTCGATAACACACATAACTGAAATTTCACAATTCGACCTGACCCATAAACCTTAGAACAAAATTCCCACTTCTGAAATACTTTGCAAGATCAAAATTCCACAACTATAAACTGACTATGTCTGAACACGTTGTATCAAGCCATACCCATAACCCAAGATGCAATCACATAATATACCGCATGACTCAACACTCACGGCGATAACTCCTAATCACAATAGCTGCTCAAAACAACCCAATACCGATAAATAACCTCTTATCAAGCAAAGCCTTGCTTTAACACTTTCATAAGGTGCCGATGAGGAAAGGAACACGTAGAAAAATAGCAACCATTCGTCCGATTAGCCAGACATGAAGCTCCCCCTTTCCAAATAGGGATTATAGAAGATTTCTAAGCCGACTCCCGATATTTTTCCTTGCAACTATGCTGTAGACAATTCTGACAGTATTCATCTTAGGTCCAATGACCTCTTCTCGTCCAAAACGACCACTCTGATGACATGAAACATCAATCCAATTCAAAGCCATAACTTGTGCAACTCGTCCACTCAATAGCAACATCCCTATGTAATCAAATTATATAAAAGATTCACACGAGAGAACCATCCCGCCATTAACAATAACCGTCAAAACACCATGCTATGAGCCTGGAACGCATCAATAAAATCAAGACACACGAATCTGACACCAAGAATAATACCTCCACATAACTCTGCTACAATGCGTGATCTTGTCCACACGCTGGTCCACGTGAAATACTTCAAGTCACCTTGCTCAACATCAATAACCATGCACAATTCGACATCAAGTGCTCAAAGTGCATTTCCATAACCACGGAGGAATAGGACGATACCATGCCACACGAATAAAAAAGAACATAACCAATACATCTTAATCCCGCAATACTCAATTACCTGCCTTACCTAAATCCTGCTATAAAGTCCAAATATGTTCGCACCATAAGTGTCTATAACCACGATCACAACTCGTCGCAACATCGAAGGGTAAATCATACATCACTTCAGAACACGAATAAACTCAATGACAATCGAATGGTACATCCCTCAACAATAGAAATTCGGGGTCAACAATTCCGACCCGGTGTGGAACACACACCCATACTAGGCCTACCAATAACCTTAAATCAACTCTGGTGACCCACAATAGATAGATAACTCACCAAAAAGTTCCCAATGACCGAATCATGGTACATACTAACATCTGACTAGCTTTGCTCACATCCTCGCAGTCCATAACCACACAATAATCTGCTTATGAGGACTCTCAGGCTCGACGTCCATGAAGCGCATGAATTACTATATTTGTCTCAACTCCGCCGCTCAAATATATAACACCTCTAATACTCTATGATTCCACGAGGGATACCCCTATAATTCTTCTGTGCCACCAAGCAACCTTGAATATTAGCAGTCGATCCAACAAGAGAGCGTCGCAATACCAATGAAGCACCCTAAACTCCACACATTGTCTCTTCAGAAATGTATACCCTCATCAGGCCACCCAACAGTGATATAATCTACCTAGCCATCTGAAACTGCCAATGCTGTCTCAGAATTTTGACCTTCCTTCGAGAACTGAACTGTGAACTCACATATACCAATCTCAACTATACACAACATACCGCATATGCCATGTCATCCTATGATAAATTTGAGAACTTCATGATCCCTTCCGAGCCACAAGAAACTACGCGCCCAACTAGCCAATAACTTTCCATTTCGTCCCATTCAGAAGCAAAATCACTATACCTCACCTGCAGCTCACGCCATAAGAAATATGCAACTCTAGTCGTGGTAGAATCCATTAGGAACTATCTGAATCTCATTTGTAACCGTCAGGACTGAATCCTTCTAACTCAACCAAGTTACGTAGGTCAGCAAAACCCAAGAGCATTTCCCAGAAACACCTGTAAAAACTGATTACCTCATGAACACCCAAAGAATTAATCGTATCCCTTACCATGCCGATCCGACCTACTACCAATTTGTCCAATTTATCCAAGTTCCTTCTAACTTACCTGCAAATTGTTACTTCTCCTTGCCATAATGCCGCAATTCACAACCCAGACTAACCACATGATATCCAAGCACAACACCATACCATCTAAGGCTCGTAAGCCGCTGAATATTCTCTCAAATATCGCCAAAAGTACCACATTCAAAATACTTACCCTGAAGAACTTCCTGAGAATCAAAAGCCACTACCTTCACTTTCCTGATACTGATATGTTGAATCCATGATAATGTATAAATGACACACGTCATGGCACCCTCCAACGTCAATCTCAGTTCTAGCCCAAAATACACCTTGAAGATTCCCAATTTCTATATTTAACCTTGAATTCGTCAGATCTATTCTCGAGAGTCATCCACTCTACCCAAATCTCGAGTACATCGATCAAGAAAACAGAACGACCTAACCCCGTTTGCACCGCAACATACTTGGAAGTAAACCACACATTGGAAGCAACAAGCAACTCCATACACTGCACCCAATACACCTCTTACAATTAAAACTCAGGACATCCCGCGGGAAATAGGGGCCTAATTAGCCTCAAACTGATCTCTCTCTATACCCTTCCGAAACTCATAGCTATATTGCAGTCAATTTATCCTTCTACATCTAAACACAACCAACGCCTACCCTCGGGACATCACAATAAGCTGTATAAGAACCTGAAGTTGATGGCAGAACTAACATTGGAGCGGTGGTCAAAGAAATATTAAGCATCTGGAAGCTCTACCCACACTCGTCTGACCACATGGATACCCTCACTGGACACCACGTGCCCCAAGAATGCTACTGAACTGAGAAAAAAATTAACACATGTAGAACATTGCATAAAGCTTCTCCCCCATCAATCTCTATAATACCCTCCTCAAATGCTGAGTATGCTCCTCCTGGCTACGTGAGCACGCCAGGATTCTATCATTTAATACAATAACAAATGACTATAAAAATAGCTGGAATACACTATTAATCAAATATATGAACGCTACTGGGGCATTGGCCAGCCCCGAAAGACATCACCAGGAACTCATAACACAACAGAACGATCCTCTTCACTCCACAAGTAAACAACATGAGAGGTCTTCCAATACACTCACAACTCAAAGACATATGCCAACTCGAGATTGAAATCAAACACCCAATAGTTCTTTCTACATATCCAACCCATCCCTTTTTGTCACAACCAAGCGATATCAACACATCTCACCTTCGAAACACACTCACCACATAGTCATACAATCACAAAAACCCACATATAAGTCCCCAAACACATGTGCTCACAGAATGAAATCTTAGCGCTTAAGCCACAGACAGAATCGGGCCTCAAGTCCTCCATACTGGCCCATTATCAACATGCTAAAATAACATCTCATCCATTATCATCCATCATTCTTATGCACCCACAAAGCATAACAGAACCCCTATCCAAAATTTCGTTTATTCAAGTCATTCTCGATCTCAACCCCTGCAAGTCATAACTGACCCACAGGTATACCTCGAACCGAACCCAACACATCACATAATTGTGCAACCAACTTAACATTAGCAGACTCCCCCACTTGGCTCAAAGCCATAGATCAAAACAGACAGACTCCCCAACACATCAATAACTGGTAAAAGAGAACTTGCTACACAACAACATAAGGATTACACAACCTCAGGACATCCTGCGGGAAATAACCCCGCCTGCTTAACCTCGACCTGATCTCTCTTTATACCCTTCCGAAACTCATAACTATTAAACAATCACTTTATCCTTATACATCTTAACACAACCAATGCCTACCCTCGAGACATCACAATAAGCGGTATAAGAACCTGAAGTTGATGGAAGAACTAACACTGGAGCGGTGGTCAAAGAAATCTTCAGCTTCTGGAAGCTCTACCCACACTGGACAACACGTGCCCCGAGAATGCTACCGAACTGAGCAAAAAATTCACACATAGTGAACTTTGCATAAATCTTCTCCCCCATCAATCTCTATAATACCCTCTTCAAATGCTGAGTATGCTTCTCCTGGCTACGTGAGTACACCAGGATGCTATCATTTATTACACTAACAAATGAGTATAAAAGCAGCTGGAATACACTCTGAATCAAATACATGAACGATACTGGAGCATTCGCCAGCCCCACAAGACATCACCATGAACTCATCACACAACAGAATGATCCGCTTCACTCCACAAGTAAACAACACGAGAGGTCTTCCAATACACCCACAACTCGAAAACATATGCCAACTCGAGATAGAAACCAAACACCTAATAGTTCTTTACACATATCCAACCCATCCCTTTTTGTCACAACCAAGCGATATGAACACATCTCGCCCTCAAAACACACTCACCACATAGTCATCCAATCATAAAACCCCACTGATAAGGACACAAACAGACAGATAAGTCCCCAAACACATGTGCTCACACAATGAAATCTCAGCGTTCAAGCCACAGACAGAATCCGGCCTCAAGTCCTCCAGACTAGCCCATTATCAACATGCTAAAATCACATCTCATGCATTATCAACATGCTAAAATCACATCTCATCCATTGTCATCCATGATTCTTATGCACCCATAAAGCATAACAAAACTCCTATCCAAAATTTCCTTTATTCAAGTCATTCTTGATCTCAACCCCTGGAGGTCATAACTGACTCACCACTGTAACTCGAACTGAAGCCAACACATCACATTATCGTGCAACCAACTAATCATTAGAAGACTCCCCCACTTGGCTCAAATCCATAGATCAAAACAGACAGTAACTCATAATGACCATACGCTAACCCCGCCACCATACCGCTGTGAGATTCAAAACCATTTAACATCCCCAATCATCTCCAACCTCGCATTCACCATTGAAACAACTGTGCCAACTCCCACAAGTGATCTAGACTCAAATTGCAACATATATCAATTACTGGTAAAAGAGAACTTGCTACACAACAACATAAGGATCACACAACCTCAGAACATCCCCCCGCCTGCTTAGCCTCAAACTGATCTCTCTCTATACCCTACGGAAACTCATAGCTATTACGCAATCACTTTATCCTTCTGCATCTAAACACAACCAATGTCTACCCTCGAAACATCACACCAAGAGGTATAAGAACCTGAAGTTGATGGCAGAACTAACATTGGAGCGGTGGTCAAAGAAATCTTTAGCTTCTGGAAGCTCTACCCACACTCGTCTGACCAAATGGATACCCTCACTACATACCACGTGCCCTAAGAAATCCCTTTTTATCACAACCAAGCGATATGAACACATCTTGCCCTGAAAATACACTCACCACATAGTCATCCAATCACAAAACCCCACTGATAAGAACACAAACAGACATATATGTCCCCAAATACATGTGCTCACATAATGAAATCTCAGCGCTTAAGCCACAATCAGAATTTGGCCTCAAGTCCTCCAGACTGGGCCATTATCAACATGCTAAAATCACATCCCATCCATTATCAACATGCTAAAATCACATCTCATCCATGATTCTTATGCACCCATATAGAATAACACACCCCCTATCCAAAATTTCCTTTATTCAAGTCATTCTCGATCTCAACCCCTGCATGTCATAACTGACTCACCAGTATACCTCGAACCGAACCCAACACATCATATAACTGTGCAACCAACTTATCATTAGCAGACTCGCCCACTTGGCTCAAAGCCATAGATCAAAACAGATAGTAACTCATAATGACCATACGATAACCCCGCCGCCATACCACTGTGAGATTCAACTAACTCCTTCATAAGCTCATATATAACTCAAACCATTTAACATCCCCAATCATCTCCAACCTCGCATTCACGATTGAAACAACCATGACAACTCCCACAAGTGATCTAGACTAAAATTGCAACATATATCAATAACTGGTAAAAGAGAACTTGCTACACAACAACATAAGGATTACCCAACCTCAGGACATCCCGTGAGAAATAGCCCCGCCTGCTTAGCCTCAAACTGATCTCTCTCTATACCCTTCTGAAACTCATACCTATTACACAATCACTTTATCCTTCTGCATCTAAACACAACCAACGCCTACCCTCGAGACATCATAATAAGTAGTACAAGAACCTGAAGTTGATGGCAGAACTAACATTGGAGCGGTGGTCAAAGAAATCTTGAGATTCTGGAAGCTCTACCCACACTAGACAACAGGTGCCCCAAGAATGCTACTGAACTGAGCAAAAAATACACAGATGGAGAACTTTGCATAAAGCTTCTCCCCCATCAATCTCTATAATACCCTCTCAAATGCTGAGTATGCTCCTCCTGGCTACGTGAGTACACCAGAATGCTATCATTTATTACAATAACAAATGAGTATAAAAACAACTGGAATACACTATAAATTAAATATATGAATGCTACTGGGGCATTGGCCAACCCCACAAGACATCACCACGAACTCTTAACACAATAGATTGATCCGCTTCACTCCACGAGTAAACAACATGAGAGGTCTTCCCATACACTCACAACTCGAAGACATATGCCAACTCGAGAAAGAAATCAAACACCTAATAGTTCTTTCCACATATCCAACCCATCCCTTTTTGTCACAACCAAGTGATATGAACACATCTCACCCTCAAAACACACTCACCACATAGTCATCCAATCATAAAACCCCACTGATAAGGACACAAACAGACAGATAAGTCCCCAAACACATGTGCTCACACAATGAAATCTTAGCGTTCAAGCCACAGACAGAATCCGGCCTCAAGTCCTCCAGACTATCCCATTATCAACATGCTAAAATCACATCTCATGCATTATCAACATGCTAAAATCACATCTCATCCATTGTCATCCATGATTCTTATGCACCCATAAAGCATAACACAACTCCTATCCAAAATTTCCTTTATTTATGTCATTCTTGATCTCAACCCCTGGAGGTCATAACTGACTCACCACTGTAACTCGAACTGAAGCGAACACATCACATAATCGTGCAACCAACTAATCATTAGAAGACTCCCCACTAAAATTGTTGGACAAAAGACGCGAGGTCGTCCTCGTTCGATTCGCCACCCCACTCGGGGAC